>VZTO01005177.1:156512-178828 GCA_013400615.1 Syrrhaptes paradoxus
AAAAGGCAACAAGGCATAATGCATTCTCCTGCAAAAAAAAAGAGGAAAAAAAAAAAAAAATAGGTTAAGACACCACATTGAGTGCATGTCTGCTTAAGAACAGACTGTTCTCTTCCAATGTCCAGGTCCCAGCAGCTTACTTGTCCCATGTATAAGCCTCTAACATCTACATGATTTTCTCCTGTTTACATCAGTTGGTCTACTCTACAGAAGGTGACATAATACCTAAGCACAAAATGTNCACATTGAGTGCATGTCTGCTTAAGAACAGACTGTTCTCTTCCAATGTCCAGGTCCCAGCAGCTTACTTGTCCCATGTATAAGCCTCTAACATCTACATGATTTTCTCCTGTTTACATCAGTTGGTCTACTCTACAGAAGGTGACATAATACCTAAGCACAAAATGTGCAAAAAAGACAGGTGCTCTGGAAGTGAGGTGTTGAGGTAAAGATTGGGGTTATCCTCATGAGATGAAGCAGAGCAGAGAAGGTGTTGCTCCAGTGGGAATGTCTGTCCCTCAGCTTCGCAGACATCCCGAGTGTCAGTAATGTAAAAGATTCTGTTTACGCAGAATATATACAAAAGTAATGAATATAAATAATTCCTCTTGCCTTCCTCATTCCTGCCTGTCGCTCAAGAGATAAGGGAATGGCATGACAGCTAGCATGGATGTTATATGTAGATGATCTCCAGATGCAAAAATAATTTAACTGCTTTTTTTGAGTTTCTAGATGTTCGGAAGCCCTGCACAAACCACATTTGTACATTAATAGTGCAGGTCATGCGTATGGTGTCTGGAGATGAAGTGCATCTCTGCTGCACTGCTGGCTTCTGCACACATAACAGGTCTGATGCTTTCACAGTGTGCTGAATATACTGTACATAGGCTGGTCATCCCTGCACCAGCTGCTCAATGGAACTACTCAACTGTGGAAGTGCAGGACTCAGGAGCACCTGCAGCCACATTTCAGACCTGGATTCCCCCAGCAGGAGGAGAGGTGCTCCATTTGCAGGAAGTGGAAATAGCAGATCTTTTGGGGATCTGTCTTGGCCAGAGAGAACATTGNAAAAAAAATCAAATTAGATTTTTTTTTTTGCTTCTTCAGACACAAGAAGTGGATTAGGTATAATTTAGTTGGAATTTAGAATCTTCTGCAAGGTATAGTTTTTTAAAAAAATAAACTTGAGACCATGGAAAGACTTATGCTGCATGTGAAAGTACGTCAACAAATTCTTTTTCTATTGACACACTTCTACATTAAGAAAAATCTTATATCAAAAAAATGAAATTTAGCTTCAGCCTCCAAGCCTTGTAAGCTTACTAATATATTACAAAATATATGTAATATGCTAAGTCCTGTTATACCATTTTGGAGGTCTGAAATGCAGCAAGAATCACATCAATTTAATATTAATTTTTTAAAAATTAGTGCTTGTGTCAAAGACAAAAAACTACATAATATGTTCTTTTCCTTCCCCACCCACACCCCCTCTCCCCAGAATTTCCAATGTTCACTGCAGCTCACAGGGAGAAAAAAAAAGAAAATAAATTATCAAGTTTTCCATCCTAATATTTTATTTTTTTCCTGCAAAGTGTGACGAGCCAGCTCACACACATGCATACTGCATTCTGCATTGCCTTCCCTCTCTGGTGCCCAGAGTTCAATACCTCCTGCTTCCTTTCAGAGAACCTTCATTTCCTTTGCACCTTCAGAACACAGTCCTCTCACTGCCGATATCTTTGTGCCTTTATTCACCTTCTTCACCATCCAGTTTCTCTCCCTCACCCCCCCAAAGGGTTGGGTCTTCTGGCATCAAAGAGGAAGGAAGTTTTATGGCTTTAACCTGATTTTATCAAGACACGAGCAGAACCAGGGATGTCTCCCTTATTTTTGTACTAAGGCTTCATATTTCATATTTCTCTCATCTGTGCGGTACATTTGGCTGGTTTTGGGCACAGTAAGAATTCAAACCAATGATCCGTATCCACAACAGAAAGATTTCCCTCCTTATCTCTGCGCCTGACGCTTCAACTGATTCTTCTTTCAAAGGCCGTGGATTACCTTACAGAAATCAGGGCAGATCTTCGGCTACATTGACTCCCTTGATCTCAGTCTGCCATGTTGAAAAACTTGGTTACAGAGAATGGGCTGGCTGTTGAGCTGCAGAGATTCACAATATCCCTTTGATATACTTTTGTCAACTTGAAAGGCCAAGAAGACACATGGCAATCAACAAGAGCAAGAATTCCCAAGCTTGCTAAAATTCCTCCTAGGAAGTAAAATAGTGACAGCACTTCTAAGTATTTCCAGATTTACTTCAGAATTGCTTGTGTTTGGATCATATATGTGCTTTTTTGGACATGAAAAGTGGCTTGAGTTAAAAAGAAATCAAACATAAATGTGGTCCAATTTATTTTAAAGCAATGTTGATTCCATAGAAGTTATAACTGCAGCTAAGGTTTTCAGGCATTTTATTTTATATAGTGTTTGTTGGATTGAGTCATGATGAAATTAGAAGAGGGTGAATCAGCTGAGGAGAAACATACAGCTTTTTTCACTCATTTACAAAAGGGCTTTTCACTCCTCTGAAGCCTAATGAGCTGCAGCAAACCACTCAGCTTCAGACAGTAGGTCCTCTTCAACTACTACTTGTTTATTGGAGTAATTTATTTTTTTTTTCCCCAGAGAGAAGAGTCTGAAAAAGGTTGGAAGTGTAAGTTCAGCTTTTTCTGGGCTCTGGGACAAACCTGGTGGCCAGTGTGACTAGTCTGTGTAGCTTTGCTTGTTTGAGAACAAAGAAAGAACCCAAATTAAATCTCTGTTCTGATTCTGAAGTAGCTTATGGACTACTGGGATTATGTGAGTTGCCCTACCGTTGAGCTAGAAGACTATTCTCTTTGCCCTGGGTGGTTTCCTGTGGTTTGGGGATCCTGTGACCAGCTGAGATGGGAGAGGTGACACCCTAGAGAGTACAGGAGCCAGACCACGGGGCTGTTTGTATGAATCTGATGCTGACACAGGGAGTCTGAACAAGCCTTTAGCTATCCATCCAGATAGACTGAAAGACCAAGCTACCTTAGGGTTCATTTTGCTGAGTGACTTCAGTTTTAAGCACTGTTTTAAATGCAAGAAGGGTGTGGTCAGGCAAAGGCAAAAGCAAATTTCCACGATGGTTAAAATGGAAGGTGAATGTCTCAGCTGCTCTGTGGATAGCAGGTCTCTTACAGGAACCTGTCAATCTGTGTACCATGGTATGGTCAATGATAACCAAAGGACTACATTCTGTGGGAAGAAACCACATTTTTGGTATGACAATAACTATTTTTATTAGAACAGAAAAAAATTGTTAAATTTTTATTTCGGACTTTTGGGGAAACTTCTTTTAAAAACAATTTTCTTCTTGCTTAGAGCCAAAATAAAAAATCAAAATTGCTCATGACATGAAATTAAATACTCCAAAAAGACACCCACAGCAAGCTTCAGTCTTTTTACATTGACTTCAGCACTTGCAGTTTAGGATATTTTGTTATTTTGCTGAAGTCAAAATATTACAGCTGAATTGAAGTGCTTTAACCATAGAGAAGCAAAGAACTTCAAGACGGTGAAATTAAATATTCTGGTAGTTTTCCACTGTGCAATTTAAGTAAAATGTTAGAATCCTAGTGAGTCTCCAGACAACAAAGAGCCAATAGAGGACGACAGAAGGATGCAAGGAGTGAGAGCATGTTGTGGAGCTATAGAAATAAATTGAGTAGAAGGTTGACAAGTTTTTTACTTGCTGGTCTTAAAGGACCTTGTGTGGGAGGGAAAGACACTCTAAAGATAAGCGTTTCTAGGACTCTTTCTCTGTTGTTTTTATGCTGCCATGAAATATTTGAGGCAGGTACAAAGAAAGAAATGTGGGAAGGGTGGAAACACACTGTTCTCTTCCCGTGTCCAGGTCCCAGTGGCTTACTAGTCCCATGTATGAGCCCCTAGCAACTACATGATTTTTTACTGTTTATGCCCATTGGCCTACCCTAAAGAAGGCAACATAACACCTATGCAGAAAACGTGCAAAAAACCCTAGATGCATTTCCATGAGCCCTCATTCTCTGAGCTCCTTCCTGACTTCTGGTAAAGGAGACAGTCAGTGGCATACGTGCTAGTGGCTACAATTCACTGGGCCGTTAATCCTCCACTCACTGGGAAAAGAACAGTTTCTGCTAACTCATTTTACTGAAGATCTCAAACATGTATGATTTAGTTTTGAATCACTGTCAGACTGAATTGATCTCCTTCATCCCACCTGCCATGGAACTGAATATCAGAGGACAGCCAGTGAGCTTTCTTCCCTGAAGGATTTAATGTTGCTGCTGTAGGTTCAAGCCAGCAGTCTTAGCAAGGGTTGATATTTTTCTCAACACATGGTTTTAGAGGTGTTAAAATCACCTGTCAGCTCAGTTTGTCTTCTTGTCTTCTGAACAGGATCAAATGGCCAAGTTGCAGGAAAACCTCAGCCAATCTTTCCTTCCTAAAAACATAGATTCCCATTAAAAATCACTGTCTCTCATGGCATTTAGGGCTCAGACAGTATTTCTGATTCTTGACTACCTTTTCACTTGAGCCCCTTGAGCCATATTTATTCTTCAAGGCTGGAATGCAATACTGTATTAGTGTAAAAGATAGAAGTGCAGATTGTTACTCAAACTAAGGGCCTCTCTTTGCCAATAAACATCAAAGTATGTTAAAGTGAATACAAACACAATGCAGATGCCCTGGAAAGACATTTTATATTGTCAGAGCAAAGGGATGAGGCCTTTGTAGGGTTGGTGAGTCTCACAGCTTTGTAGTAATTTGATTTTTTCCTTTAAAGCCCCAACTCCTGACATCATATGAACATAAAAGAAACTCAGCTTTTAAAAAAGGTTCATTTCTAGCTTTTGTATTTGAAGGATATTCTTTCCCAAAAGGACATTAGGAGCCAGGTTGTCTATTACAATATAATTATAATTTGCTCATGATTAAGGCCAACATTACAACAGGTTTTTTTATTATATCTGGAAAAAAAGAGTTGAAAATACTTGAAAATATTTGCTTGTGTAGTTGTCTTAAACAGAGATTACAGTGAGGATAATACATTATTTCTGATGTAAATATATAATTTTGAACCATATAACTCCTCTACAATATTAATGCTGAATGCTAATTATAGTGATTTTTTTTAATAGCCTAAAACGTATCTCAGATTATGTCCCAGGCAAAAAATTGGAGAGAAAGAGAAGTTCAAACCTACAGACACAGAAACCATGCTTCTTACTTGCTGTTCTGCTTTCTAGGAGAAAATAGATGGCAAGTAATTCTGAATGGCCAAGAAGATATAGGAAAAAAGCAGGAGCCCTGGCACTGTCCTTTCTGCTGGTTGAAGGGACATAACCTACTGCCAATACATTCTGGAGGTAAACTCCTATTGGCTGTGGCCAGACAGAAGGCTTTAGTACGTTGTTATTCCACGTTTGATGCCCAAAATGCCAATACAAACTCTGCCTTTGTCAGCTCAAGTGTATTTGTACCTTTTTGATAAGTGTATCTTTAAACAGCTCTGAAGGAATGGACAAATGAAGCAGATTTTTCCGTAACAGTTTATGGACCTGTATTACTGCAGACTACAGAAGCTGTAACCTGGTGCTGTGTCCCAACAGTCATGCCATGGAATAGTTATGTATGACACTGAAGGGAAGAAGAAAAGAAAAAGAAAAAAAAAAAAAAAAGAAAAAGAGTGCAGGGGAAGTTTCTGAACGGAGGGTGGAAACGCAATTTAGCACAATCCTTCCTCTAAGATGTTGTAGAGTCTAGATGCTGTGGTGTCTAACTCTCTTCTCTGTTATTCCCATTTGTATGGTGCAATTTTCTGGCCAGACAAGCCTGACTTGGGCATCCAGCCGGGCTGGGACTGGACAGTCCGTGCTGAAGTGCTGCTGGATGCAGAGGAGCAAGCATTAGCTCCTACCTTCCCTGCTGTTTCTTGGCATGCAGCCTGTTCCCATAACATTATCTGAAGCTGGTCATGGAGGTTTATGTTTTATTTTTATAGCAATATTTTCAAGCAATTATCTTCCAACTTGTAGCTATAGACCTTTATACTCTCAATCTAGCAAAAGGGCTTGTTTCTGTAAATCCACTTGTTTAAGAATTCCCTCATGTGTGCACACTAAACACATTGTTAACCTTGACGAGCAGTTAAACACTTAACCAGCACTGCAAAATTTCTGCTCATTTTCAAGTGTTGTAAGCCCTCATTTCTCCTGTCTGTTCTGTAAGCTTGGCATGGTAAGGCAATAAAGGAAGGAATAAAATATCTAGAGCCAGCAACTTAACTGGTTTAAATCAGTGCAGCTCCTCCAGAAAGTCAATGGGGCTATAGAGAGGTACATACACACTGAATCTGGTTCTACATTAAAAAAAAATCAATACTTGCTGGCTTTCATAGGTCTATCTGTGCTTTATTTCTCCCTTATTTCTTCTGGGGGGAGGGGATGCATGTACTGTGTTGAAGAGAAGGCATTGACTTTATTTAAAAGAGTATTAACAGCTTATTAGTGACAATTAATTTTTGGTGTGTTTGAACTGGCATAGATGCCTTACATAAATGCAATTATCTAATAAAATCTATTAGAGATCGTGTTGGCCAGTATGTTTTACATCTTCACAATGGACTAAAAATCCAGGCTCTGATGCTGTATTGCACTACTATATTTTATAGCTAGTGTAACTCAAATGATTGGGCTGGAGACGCAGAAGAATAATCTGAAAATGCAGTGAGCCAGGCCCCCCTTCACTAGGTGTGGTACCCCAAAATGTAACATGCAATTCACATGCTAATTGTAGGTGAATTCTGGAGACTGAGTTTCTGGATCTGGAAGAGGAAAATGGAAGATGTTACTCTAGTGGTTACTGCACAAGTGAAACACCAAACAGAGGATATGAGGATCAAAAATGAGGCAGGAAGAACACAAACGTAAACATTCTGCATACAAGATTAATTAAAATAAAATAAAAGCTGGAAGAAATAAAAGACCCAAACAAGGCACTACAGGAAATTTCTGAAAATTTTGCTGTTGACACTAAAGAAAGACAGAAAATATTCCGCCTGCAGCTGCAACACAGCTGTCACATTCAAACAAATTGAAACCCTCTGAGGACCAAAAGCCATAATAAACTGTAACATTATTTAAGTGAAGCAGTGTATTTTCTCTGTATCCCAAGCTGAATACTTATTTAGAGTGTGAAGAAGTAGCTTGAGAGCACTCAGTGACACAAAATACCTTTCTGGGTCCAGGGAAGCTTAAGGTCTGTTTTTGTGGACCTGAAAACATATCTTCTAACTGTCTTGCTGCCATTGCACAAATGAGAGTTCTGCCTTGTTTTCCCATTTCCATTTCAAGATTCCTGATGGGAGATTCTGAGACTCCTGATTTTGGTGACTTAAGCAATCAGAAGGTGCACATACACACTTTTAATCTGAGTGCTGTGATACTTCCTAGCAGTCCAGCTTATTTGCTGCATGGCATTTCAGACAGTACTGTACAAAAAGAGCAGCTGGGACTCTGACTGCTGTGACAGATTTGCTCACAGGAACCCCCCAGCCTCCCAATCCCGTCTCAGTTGCACTTGGTTACCAAGAAAGTTTTGCATTCATTATAAGGTGCTTATGCTGATTTACAAAGCCGTTGAAAAGCAGAGCCCAAGTTACCTTTCTGAGTTAGTGACTCTTTACTCTGCTGGTCACAGGCTGAGGTCAACTGATACAGGTCTCTCTGCATCTTCAATACTGAAATGTGTCACCTTGGGTGGTCGCTCTTTCAGCCATTGTGCACGTGGCCCTGCTGCCTTCTGACAGTACCAGCGCTGCTACCTTCCCGGAGGTTAAAGTCCAAACACAAGATGCAGTTGTGCTCATTGGCCATTAGCTGGGTGCAAGTCATTGGGATTTCTGAAGAATCAGTCTTATGACCCCTTTTTCAATAATTTCTCTTTAGTATTTTGAGATGTGTCTGGGAGATAAGGCACTACAGATAGTGTTTGCTTTTTCCCCTCTGTCATTCCATTTTTATTTTCTGTTTGCAAATGTAGTTCCCCCTGCAGTACAGCAGGATAGCATGCATAATGTGACTATGTGAGCACAGACGAACTTTTTCCTACTCTAAAGTAAACATTTGTTATTGACCAAAGCTCAGAATAGCTTTACAAAACACTTCTTTGTTTAAAAGAATAAAGACAGCTGCTGCTGTAAAGAAACTTAAAATATTTATCAAGGTAAACATGGATTATGCAATCTTATGTTGACTCTTTAACCTTAAATGCCTACTAAATCAATGCAACAGATCAGAATGCACAGCAGAAGTCAGCCTTCTAAAGTCAGTACTATTAATCATTTCTTTAAGTTCTGTAAATCTGTTTGATGTCGGACATAATACAAATAATTATGTGAGCTGAAATTTTAACTGTATTGTTAATCAATGGATGTTTTTGCTGACTGAATGAGGAACAGAGAAAGAAAGCGTATTATAAAAAATGGAAAAAAAAATCGGAATATGTCTGCTCCAGAAATAATAAAGTAGTTTTGTTTCATCGATGTAACAAATTTCATCATATGAAAACTATTATGCAAAGGTTACTTATTATTAAAGGTATACCACAAAATATCATGGTAATAGAGTGTTGTCATAGGATAAATGTATCTCATTTGAAATATTCCCCATAAATGCCTCAGTCACCTGAACTTCCATTTAGCTGCAGAGGGCTGGCAGGAATGTGTTGTTTTAAAATTAATCATCCACTGTTCTTCCTTCCTGTCAGTAGGCTTAGTACTGCAATATGAGGGAGAAAATCTTGGAACTGTTTTTTATATTCATCTGATTCCCAAGACCGGAGGCAGTAAGGGATACTTCCAAAACTGATTTTGGGAATAACATGACTTCAAAAATTTCAGTGGAATGTCTCACTTAGCTGCAGTACCCTGCTCTGAATCTGACAGAACTGACCACTAGGTGTTTAAAGTGGTTAGCATTTGTCCTGCAAAAAGCTGAGAGATTATCACAGACAAAAGGGCCAGAGATATTAATTCCAATTATTTAATTTTGGAGGGATGTTAGCACACAAGCAACCAGTGAAGAAGTTATAAGGTGATTCAGCTGAGTTTAAAACTTTGTGTATGGAGCTGACCAAAGACTCCTAAAGAAAACAGCTGATGTACAACCTTACTCTGAGATCAGCTTGAAAAGGAGGGCAGAGATGGGGAGGGTCAGCAGCCATTTATTCACTATTAGTTATTGTGTGTTCTTCCAGCCCCTCGGCTTTCTGTCCTCCCTTGTTCACATAGCCTGAGTGTTCAGGATTTGCCTGGCGGCTGAACAAGTTCCTTCTCTGACAAGCCCGCTGGGAGATTTGCTGGCTGTTTGTGTACGATGAGAGGCAGATACAGACTCTGCCCGACTTCTGCCTCCACAGGGATTCAAACTGCTCTCCAGTGCACACCACCCCTGTCCACAGTAACTCCAAGGGGAGTACATGACTCTAAATCATCACACAAGTCCACCCAAAGTCAAAAAAAGACTGCAAAGTATGTCTGCAAGTATTCACAAACATTAACTTCTCACAAGGCAGCAGTTGTGTGGTCGGCAGCTGAGCACCGATGTGGAGCTAGCTGAGAGAGGAGCACGCCAACAAGTGTCTGAACTGCTGTGAAAGCAAATTGGGCTTTCCTACATTGTTAATTGCTGCCAAGCAGCAAAAATCACTCTTTCCTTTTTCAACAGTGTTACTGCCTGGCTGAAAACTTTATGAGAAATTGCTCCTGGATCTTTTACAGGAGCTTCGGCAGTCAAGCAGTCACATTTTGGAAGCTCTTACTTGATATGATGTCACTGGGTCTGCAGGTGAGTAAAATCCCCAAATAACTTTTATTTTGAAACATTCTTGTGGCAGCTGTTTCCACACAATTCATAACTTCTCTGTCTTAAGAACTGTGGCCATTTAAATAGCTTCAGTGAACGGCACACAAGCCAGTCCAGAACTAAGCATAGATGCTTTCAATAGTGTGAATTGGGCAGTGAGTCCATTATGAAATACCTGTCCCCACAGTCTTGTTAAGTGCTAATTTAGAATTTTTACAGCATTTTATATGATTAATTCACTGAAGGGATGCTCACTGATCACACCATGTACAACCACAGGAGTTGTATGAGAAGCTGATTTAATATAATCTGACCCTATTTTATAGGAAGCCACATGGGATGAGAGAGTCAGAAACAGCGTTAGGTTTCAGCTCTTCCTCCATTCTCATCTAACACATGCTCCTTCAGACCATGTCGCCATCTGGCTGAAGTTGGACTTTGACAATTACTGTACAAAAGAACCTTTGAGAAAATAACCTGAGCAGCCATTTATATTCTCACTAAATGTGAAAGGAGCTGCATAAACTGATTTTCATCTATTTCAAATAAATGACTAAATTTTTATACCTGACCCAAACTATGTCTGCCTCACTGGAATCCTCATTTCCCTGTGGGGCTGAGAATGAGTACTAGCAGCAGAATCAGGTGCAGTGACTTTACCAGGCTGTCTGATCATGTGCTTAAAATAAGTAATATCTGAAAACATGCTTTCAGCTATTGTCTCATAATCAGCTATGGCAGTCTGGAGTTGTTTGGGGATCTTTTGAAGCTCTGCTGTTCAGTTCTGATTATTTAATGGTATTTAAGAAACTGTAGCAGGATTGAGAAATTAATGGCATATTCTTGTGGCTTCTTAATGCAACCTCTGATAGTAGAGTACGTTTGACACTTGATGTTACTGTCAGAAAATGATGCAAATAAGTTTTAAAATTGCAACAGTGGAGAGAAAAATTAGGGAGAAAAGAGTTAAAACATGGGTTGGGAGAAGGGAAGAAAACCAAACGAGAGCTGTGGAGACAGACACTGAAGAAGAAAAGAAGATGAATCATCTGCTGTGAGGTTTAAAGACCATTACTATGTTAAATAATGAGCATCAAATGTGTGTGTATCCACTGTCATGTATAAAATATATAAAGCTGGATGTGTGTAATTTGTTGATTCTTACTTTGGAAATTTGCTGTATGTGAAAATAAACTATAGCCTCTTGCTGTACAAACTTGACACAGCCCTCTTTGCAACACACATTTGTAGCAGCAAAAAAGTGGTTCAGTGCCTAGTCAGGGAAAAGAACAAAAATTCAGATACAGATTTTTAATCCCATTTGGAAATTGGGACATTCGTATCTGATGTTTGGCCCATTTATAGTCAAACATAAAAAGTAGATTTTATTGCTAGAGACTCTTCCCCCTCTAAACTCCCTTGTGGTAACTTCTTGCACAGCCAAAGCCTCTCTGTCATTTGTTGTGTGGCATGCCCTAACCAGCACTGCTTCACCCAGCTGGATTCTCTTGATCTCAGCAGAATTACTTTACTCAACAATTTAAAAGCAGCTGTAGTCAACAGTGTGTAAATGAAAGGATAATTCAGCCCAAAATTGAAATAAACTATGCATTGCATTTGTAGAATTTATTTTCTGTGCTCATATTTTTTTCCCTGCAGTATCAGGGACAAATCTTGCAGTTCAGGAAGTAAACATGAGATGTTCACATTTTCAGTTGGGACCTGCAAGTGCCATTTGAGCCTGATTTCTCAAAGTGCAAAGCTCACGCAGTCTTATTTTCTGCCTGCCATCTGCAAAAAAAAAAGTCTCAACCAAATTTTATAGATGTTCAGAAGTCTCAAAAGTTATTATGATCAGAGAAGGTTTGTGAAACTTAATGACTTGAGAAAAAGCCCAAGTTACTGGCTCACTAACAGGAAACAAGTGTTTGGCTTGGCAGCAGCCTGCTCACCAGCCAGCGCATGTGACTGCCAGTCAGCTAGCGCGTACCTGGGCAAAGCATTTCTACCTCCTGGTGACCTAATATGTCACAGAAGAAGAAAATAATGTCTTATGAAAATAAGACTTTTAAAGTTTATAATTTTGGCTGCCAATTTTATTCTAATAGAGAATATGAATCAACATTTAATAAAATATCACCAGTAGAGGGTATTTATCAGAAATTAATGACTACTTAAAAATGTAATTGATGTATTACAGTGCAGGGAAAAGAATTATACATTGAAATACAATATATAACCTTGTAAGCTGACTGAAGCACAAAATGCCTTTTGTCTTTGTGAAGGTCCATTGAAGATGATGGTGTCAGTGACAGGAGAGCTTCCCTCAGGGACACTCCTGTCCTCTATTGCAACTTTACTTTTCTCTTATCATTCACCCCATTTTCCTAGCATAATCCACTTCAGTTTGGGGGCCAGACTGTCAAGGGGCTTTAGGCACCTAATTACCACTGAAACAAAGTGAGAATCTGGGGCAAGAGCACTGCCTGTGTTCGAGAGCAGCCCCTTTCAAGGTCATCAGTGTTCCCGGCTGCCCTCTGGGCTCCAGACCTACCACTTACCCCCTTGAGCCTGTGCATCCTGCACAGATGTGCTGTAACAGGGAGGGGAAAGGGTCCCACGCTACAGCTGGGGCAGCTGAGTCCAGGCCAGAGAGCACGTCCTGTCATGGGTGCTCTTTGCCCTTCATCTGGAACCTGCTCCTGCCCCCCTGTACCTCCCAGCAGGTTGAGTGTCCAAAAGGAAAATGGTGCAAGGAGGGGAATGTCATTGCAGTGGTGATAGGTACAGAGCCTGTACTCCAGCCAGCTGGTAACAGGGTGACTGTGGCAGCTTCATGACCCAGGTAACCCCAGTGGCCATTCCCAGCTTGCCCTCCGAGGGGAGTGTGCTGACAGGAAAGCGAAAGCCCCATCCCCTCAGCCTTCCTCGAGAGCTGAGCTCCAAGGAGCCCAAGGAAAGGAAAGCCCAGGCAGCTGGGCAGCCCCACTCACGTCCACACCAGTTTGGCTCTGCACAAGCTCATCCTAAATCAACTTAGAGAGCAGGGAAGGCTTGTTCCTTGCTGCTTTGCTTGCATTCAATTTGCAAAATAATTCCTCCAGGATGATCACACAGAGGAAATTAAAAGCTCCATCCTGAATCCTCCACTGCTGTGGGTAATCCCTGTTCCAAGGAATAAAGTCTCTTGTTTAAATGCAGAATAGAAAATTGAGGGTTTCAGAGAAAGTGTAAGCCTTGGATAGCATGTTTTGCACGTATCAGATTTAATAATTATTATTTAATTAATAACCTCTGTAAAACCAAAAGAAGACTGATAGCAGGGGGAGTCCTGATTCAGGTGGGATGGAAGTTAGTACACTACAGAATAAGAAGCTTCAAAATTATTCATGAAAGAAAGAAGTTTAGTTTAATTTTGTTGGGGTTCTTAATAAGTTAAAGTTAATATATATACTTACATTGGGGAACAGTCATGAAAAGAAGAAATAAAGGAGCTGCAGAAAAATATGTAGATTGTTAGGAAGTGGAAAAATCTACAGCCAAAAGCAAATTACATTATTCTTACATATTATTACATATATACCGGGAAAGAGAGACAAATACAACATACAGAAATATACAGAAACCAATCCCTCCTATAGGGAATATTACACTCCTTCCACAATGTTGTCCTAATTAGAAAATGTACCATAATGAACATCAGTTGCAAACCAGAAGGACAAAGAAGAGCTTATAGTAAAATTCAAAGTCCAAAGCTGGTTAGTTGTTGAGAGAGAAAGACATTATTTTCAGGAGCTGATGAAGGAAAAGGGTGCAAAGTTATGGAAATGTTCGTTACTGGAAAAATTAAGTAAAGGATTACTTGTTTTTATAGAAAGGTGAAATCTTGCCTGTTTTAAAAAAAAATCTAAAATTCACATTGAATTTAATGAGGTCAGGTTTTCTTTTCAGTAAAGTCGAAGTATTAATTCCCTCACGTATGTGTTGTATACAGGTTATATTATTAAAATCCAGTATTCTAGAGAAAGGAAACTGTCTGTCAGGGGTTCGTTTGCCAGCTCCGGTACAGGCTTTTTTGGTGATGCTTGCCAAGTCACTCATTTTCCGTGCGCCCGTTCCCAGTCATCAACTGACTGGTGGGTGTCAGCCTGGCCAGGTGTCCTCTCTCGGTAGCTTTTATCCCAGGCATTTAACCTAACGCGGCAAACACATCCAGCCAGCAACAAGCGTGGAAGCCTCCCAGCAAGAGGGGCTTCCCCTGGTGCCAGCGCTGCCCCTGCTCGTCTGGCTCAGCGTTGTGGAGAGAGAATTACTCCTTAAAGCCGGGACTACACCAGCCAGGGCCAGACGGCCACTTGTACTGATGTCTTTTTTTTTTTCGGTTTTGTTTGGGAGGGGTTGTTTGCTTGTTTGATTTTTTCCCCTCCTCTCTCGAGGTATAGACACAATCAACTATTTTAGAAATATGCTCGATTTCTGCATCCCACATCCATCGATTTGGTCAGTCTGCTTTGCAATCCTCCACTGAGCACAATAAATGAACCCGTTCCAAAAAAAAAAAAAAAAAAAAAGTGAGTGAGAGAAAAAGCCGCTATTTTCTCAGGTGGTCGAAGATGTTTTTAACAGCGGGGGCCGGTGGGGAGGGGAGCCAGGCGAGAGGGCGGTTGGAGCCCCAACGGGACAGTCAGACGCAGCCCCGGGATATCCCAAAAGGGCCGGGCCACATCACGGGCTGGAAACCCCACAGCAAACCTCAAACCCCCCAGGTCTGCTGGAGTGGGATCAGCTCTGCCCGCGCTGCACAGTTGTCTCCAGAGGTGGCCGCGGGTGGAGGGGTGGCCGCGGCCGCGAGTCCCAACGCAGGGCCACGGCTACCTCTTCCCGACTTCGTTCGGCTCCGGCCGCCGCGGGGGCCACGGCGGGTTTCTCCTGCTCCTTATTTTCCTGCTCTGTTTCACAAGAGCTTCAAGGAAACACGGGCGTAGCCGAGAGGGATGAAAAGCACGCTGCGAATAACTTGGAAAAAACAGACAAATATTTTTTATTTTAATTTATTCTTTCTTTACACCCTAGGAAGCGTGAACATTCATTTAACACGCTGGGGACCCCGAAGCGCCTCTGGGGATCTACCTGGAGGGACGGGGCTGCTGGGCACACGCATCCGGCCCCTTCGGGCCCACGGTCTCACTCCGGGGACCCACGGAGACAGGCTTGCCCCGGGGCAGGGAGTCACCTGCTATAGGATCGCCCTGCGGTCCCCACCGCCTCTGAAAGTGGGGCACATGCGTGGGTGCTGCCTCGTTCATGCAGCATCCCCGAAGAAATGCCTGTCCCATCTCATCCCCGTGGGTGCCGTCGGGGAAGAAGCGGCTACCTGTGCAGGGGGTTGAGCGCCAAACCCACCCCTCGGTCAAAAGATGCCGTCCCCAGGGGGACCGCGGGTCCGGGAACCCGTGCGGGAGAGTGCTCCTCTGGCCCCAACGCGAAAGTGTCCGGGAGAGGGTGAAATCCGAACCGGCAAAACCCGAAATGAGGCTGGGCAGCCAGAGCTGAAAAGTATCCAAGTCTGTCCCTAGCAAAACAAGAGATGAAACATTTCGAGTTATTACGTTCTCCCTTTGAAGGGAACTATTTCCCGCAGATAACAATGTGTAGGTATGTTTAGACAGCTCGGCTCGTCCAGGGAGAATGTGTCTTGCGCTATTTGAGAAAAACTCTAAGAGTAAGTGCAAATATTTGATGCTGAAGAGCTCTTAAGGCTTGAAGAGTACCATTTACTTATTTCCACACATCAGTGTGGGCTTAGGATGTTAAATAGATTAAAAGGCTAAGAGAGGTCACTGAAGTAGACTCTCTTTCTCTCATCCTGACTTTTTTTCCTTGCAAAGTTTTTACACTTTCTTTAGAGTGTCCTTGGGCAAACTCCTCTTGAGAGCCACCTCGGATACTGTATAAGTTTTTGGCTCTCTGAACCCCGGTTCGCGCCCCTCCCCTGCACCCCCCCCCAAACTCCGCTCCAGCCCAGGCATTCAGCAAATGTTTGCCTGCGAGGTCAAGATATTAATAAGCACTTCTCGGCCTCCTTTTATACTCGGGGCGTCCGGGAGCTCGAGGAAGCCGCGGGTGCCGGGGCCCGCCGGAGGGCAGGTGAGCGCGGCCGTACCTGGGGGGGGAGAGGGGGTGGGGACAAGCGGTGCCCCCCTCCCGCCGGCCGCCGCCTGCCCCGGCGGTGACACGGGCAGCTGGGGGCGGGGGAGGACCAGGGGGACCGCGGAAGGAGCCGCTCCGCCGAGAACGGCCACGTCGTTTCAATTTAATCTCATTTAAAAAGACATAACTAATAAATTTGTATGGACGGGGCTGCCGGAGACGTAAAGCAGAGTCGATAGTGGTTCAATCCCATTGAACCCTATTGAAAACCATGACAACAAGGAACAAGCTCCGATTTATCCCGGAGAGTTAAAGCACATTGTGGGAAGGCGTCAATCACCTATTATTCCAGATCTGAACAAATGCAAAATCTTGACTGGAACAAATGCTTCCAACAGGTCCGGGACATAGGGCTACATTTCCCTTTTGTTCACGGCCTAGCAGTTGGCATGTATTTGTGCTCCCCTCGCTCCGACCACCCAGGATGGCTGGGAGGCTGTTCTTGGAGCGGGGAAGATAACTACTGTCACTAGGCACGCTTGATAGGTGACTGCAGTAATCGCGGCCTGGGAATCGTTTATATGGAGCCTGTCCAGTCCCGAAGAATTATGCGGGAAGTTGGCCAAATGGAGCCTTGTGCCCCGTTCATCTCGCCCACAAATCTCGCCGATATAAATCTCACCTCTCCCTTGTCGTTATTGCTCTATTGACATTTTCCCCGTGAAGTGTAACTGCTTCCAGCAGAGACACACGGAGCAGGGCGGGGAGGGGGGGCTGCGGCCGGGGGCAGGCGGGGAGCAGGGCTGTGGGGCGAGAGCAGGGCTGGATAAATATAATCTATACACAATAGCTTATAGATGTCTGTTTGGACAGGGAAATTTGAACCAACAAAGCTGCCGGCTACAAGAGCAGTGTATATCTGCGTTTCTGTCTCCAGGCGCGCAGTGCCCCAGCACAGCGTTCCACGCCGTGTGCCCGACGGGGCATTCGGGGCGCTTTGGCCGGCATTCGGGGCACAGCGGCTCTGCTCGGGGGAGGCTGGGTGTCTCCTTCCCTCCAGGCTTTCCTCCACTCAGCCGGACTAGCCTCCCACTCATTTTCTAGACGGGCACCGCCTCCCTCCCGCGAAACCAGCAGGAAGCGATGGGGACTGGGGCTGCGGGGAGCGGGTGGGGACCGTGTGCCGCCGCCGCCCTCCCTACGGACCCCACGGCTTGACCCACGCTGTGAAAGAGGCTAATCGCGTGAAACAGGCTAATCGCGCCCAGCGGCCACTTCTGCCCCTGCCCTGCGGCTAAGAACCGAGGGGTTTTTGTATTTGAACAGCTCATCAGGCTTCTTGTTTATATGTTATGTTTTTTTATAAATTGAGGCTGGGCAAAGCCCCACCGCAGCTTGTCGGGGGGACGGGGCCGCTCGGGGAAGAAGGCGCTGGCCCCACCGAGGGACCGCGGAGCTGCCGCCGTCCCCCCCCCCCCGCCGTGCCCAGCCCAAGTCCTCACTCCTCCTCCCGGGAGGGCTGGGGCACCGGGCTTGTTAGCTGCTGCTTTCGGGAGATGAAGCGGCGCTCGGCGGGGACCGGAGACGCGCGGATAAATAAACGCGCCGTGTTTGATCTTTTCTCCCTCCCTCACAGCTGGAATCATTTCAGCCGCCCACACGTATCGCCCGGGGGGGGTATTCCTTGCGTTAGTACAATGTAAAATGGCTCTTAAAAGACCCCCCAAAACCCCAAATCTCCCCTACCGACTCGCGGTTATGGACCGAGTGTGTCGGGCTCCCCGCATTTCCCCAGCCAAGCTCACGCCATCACCCTTCCCCGGAGAAACGTGCACCTTCCATCCACCATGCCCAGGAGAAGTAAAAAAGAAAAAAAAAAAACCCAAAACCGGAGATCTCATCCCCCCAGTGCACACACCCTCCAGCCTTCCCCGCCGAGGGCTCAGCCGAGGTGTGAAAAATCCTCCGTTGAATGTCGGAAACCTGCCAATGACAAGCGGGAGAATTGGAGGTAGCGCGGCACACAGCCTGGGCAAATAAAACAAATAACGACTTGAATTCCTTCTACGTTTAAGGAGAGAGGGAAGACTGGGGCGAAATAAAGAGGGACAAGCGGGGAGGGGGCTCTCGGCAGGCTCTGCGGATGTCCTGGGAGGATTCACTTTGTCTGCGGATAGAAGGGACGCTGGTGGCTTTGGTGGCGGATGGAGGGGGGTGGTTGTTGGTCATCCACATGCCACCCAAGATGTTATTCACTGCTAACAATTACCATTATCTGTCACCACTTTTGGCTAATCAGACAGAATATGTAATGATGAAGCCTGTTTCCTGCTGTCTTTGGGAGGTAACGGGTTATTCTCTCATGGGGGTGGCGGGAGGGGGGGGGTTACACCTACTCCCATTAGGGCTTTAGCACTTGACTAATTCAGGTACTTAGCATCCTATAGACAGGGACGGTTTGAAAGCAGGCAGTGTTTGCAGTGGGGAGGACTGTTTATATAAACAGGACACCTCTGTAAACGACACTAATATTTGGGGTTAGGTGGCGATGGAAGGGAAGGTCCTCTTGAGCCGGGAGATTCCCCAGTAACTGGGAGCAGTCCTTTCGTCGCAGCTTTTAAGGAAGGGGGTTCGGGGTTTTGGGACGATTTTTTTTTTTTTTTGAGGGGGGTGTGCACAACCTGCCATGGCCACATCTGGCAGGATCAGTTTTACAGTGAGGAGCATTTTGGATTTACCAGAGCAGGATGCTAATAGCATAAAGCAAGCCTCTGACCATCACCACTCAGCAGAGAACTACATCGGCTCGCCGTACCGAGGGTGGATAGAAACAGACAGAAATCACTATCCCTGTGAGTATGAAACGGACAGGAATCCGCCGTCTCCGCACAGCTATCGTTTATTTGTTTCCACCCTTCCTTTGGGGAAGATGCGAAGAAGCGAATCGCCAGCGTGTGTAGCCTCCAGGATCGGTGGGATCCAGGCTGGGAATTTTATAGAGTATTGCTGAATTGCAACAATGAAACAGCAGAAACATCCCGGCCACAAGTTTAAGAGAGAAAAGATTTTTTTTTTCCCCCGTAGGTCTGTGCATGTTCCCAGCTATGGCAGAAAGCAAAACCTCAGGCTGTGTCCACCCGTCTCCCTGCGCTTATCGTTTAAATTCATCTCCCGGATTCTTTTTTTTTTTTATTATTATTATTTTCCCCCCATTTCACTGTTGCAAG
Organism: Syrrhaptes paradoxus; assembly: GCA_013400615.1. Classification (NCBI taxonomy): domain Eukaryota; kingdom Metazoa; phylum Chordata; class Aves; order Pterocliformes; family Pteroclidae; genus Syrrhaptes; species Syrrhaptes paradoxus. Next base: position 175,828 of record VZTO01005177.1, read on the forward strand.
AAATCCTGCCTTTTTGTGCTGGAAGGGTTTCAGATCACCCCACGCACCGCAAAGGACGGCTCAGCACACATCCAGTCCTCGCTTACCCACGCTGCCGCGGGGCGCGCCATGGGCGACACCGCCCAGACCCACGCACTCGCCACCGCGGCGAGCAGGCTCCGGTTCACAAACCCTTTGGTCTTACCTCACACACATAAATTGTGCCGCAGATATTCGGAGTTTAATGCATACCTGTTTGTGAGGAGGGGGATGCTGGATGTGTCCTTTGGATGGATGCGGAAACCCCTTCGGGATAAGTTAAATATTAATATAATCGAGCGGCTGGAGAAAAGCAGTGTTGGACAGCCCGGTATTACGTTTTAGCACCGAGCTAGCGCAAAGGCTGCCAGGCGGCAAGCCCCGCGGCTGTGCGCGGCGAAGCGGCCGTGCCCGTGCGGGGACCGGCGCCGGGGCAGAGCCGCGGGGGAAAGCCCGCTCCGTCCCGTGGGTTAGGCTTAATGTTTCCGGGGGAGGGTTAGCTCACATCTCTTGTTGACTGTTGGGATTAATCCGGTCCGGTAAACAGCCTGGGCTCTCCCTGCGGGAGGCGATTCGGCTGTCGAAGGCCCGCCGCCCCCTCGGTGCCTGCCCCGCGGCCCGTCCCCGGCCGCCCTCTCACTCTAATCCCCTCGCTATCCCCAGCTTCCGACGAGAGCGGCCCGGAGCTGAGCTTGCCCGATTCCACCCAAAGGCCGCTCCCCGCCCGGGGCTCAGAGGCCGAGGAGAAGAAGAAGAAGCGGCGGGTGCTCTTCTCCAAGGCTCAGACTCTGGAGCTGGAGCGGCGGTTCCGGCAGCAGCGGTACCTTTCGGCGCCGGAGAGGGAGCAGCTGGCGCGTCTGCTCAGCCTCACCCCCACCCAGGTGAAGATCTGGTTCCAAAACCACCGCTACAAGATGAAGCGGGCTCGCAGCGAGGGCCCCGGCAGCCTCCCGCCGCGCCCGCCCGCCCTGCTGCGGCGGGTGGTGGTGCCGGTGCTGGTGCGGGACGGGGAGCTGTGCCCGGCCTGCCCCTCCAGCCCCCCGCCGCCAGCCCCCCGCCCCAAGCTGGGCTGCGCCCTGCCTGGCTGCAGCGCCCAAGCTGCCCTGGCCCTACCGGGCTGCCGCGCCTGCCCGCCCGCCGCTCTGGGCGCCTGCCCCGCGTACCAGCACTTACCGCACCCCGCCCTCGTCTCCTGGGGATGGTGACAGCGGCGCTTCGCCCTTCAGGGCCGGACTCATCCCACGGGCCCGGGGGGCCCGTCCCAACCGGGGCTCCCAGCGCGGGGAAGCGCCGGGCCGGGGCCTCGCGGCTGTGCGGGGCTCGAGGGGGTGGGGGCCGGGCGGCAGAGCGNGTCTCCTGGGGATGGTGACAGCGGCGCTTCGCCCTCCAGGGCCGGACTCATCCCACGGGCCCGGGGGGCCCGTCCCAACCGGGGCTCCCAGCGCGGGGAAGCGCCGGGCCGGGGCCTCGCGGCTGTGCCGGGCTCGGGGGGGGTGGGGGCCGGGCGGCAGAGCGCAGTCCCGGGGCGGCGGCGTGCAGGCGGGCAGCGCGGCCGCCCGGCCGGGGAGAAGCTCGCCTGGGCCGCTCTCCTCTCCGCCGGTCTCGCCCGACGGCACGGATGCCACGTGCGGCTCGATTTTTGTAAAAGTTCTGTTCCTCCCGCTCCTTTTCGAGAGATTCCTTCTTTTCTTAAAAAAAAAAAATAGTCCTAGAGACGTAGTTTATTTTAAAATAGCTGACTCTTCCAGTGATTAATAAAATGATTTTTGGTAAATAAATTTTTCCCAGTGGAGAAGTGTGTTTTTGACGATGGGGGCCTTTTTGTAGGATTACCTCCTGTGCCATAAAGGCCTAAATACTTGTCTAGATCGAGCCAGCGGAATTTCACTTTCAAGTTCGTTTATTCTACCCACGTGCGTCAGTACACGGCGAATAAAGTTTGCTGCAAGCATCTCACCGCAAACCTGGTGATATTTCCTACGAGAAGCCTGAGCCAGGAGCCCCCCATTTCTGGAGTCTCCCCGACTTTCCGTTTCAGGGCGATGCCCGGTGCCGTCCGAGGTCCCGGCGGCTGCGGCGCGGGGTTCGTTGCTCCCGGCCAGGCTGCGGGCGCGGCGTGGGGCTGCGGTTCATGGATAGTTTTGTTAGAACCGCTAAGGCTGGACCCAGGATTAAGCCAGTCTTCCAGTTAGTCTGTATCTGTCCTTGATCGACTGCATCGGATCGACCGGGGAAGGTTAGCCAACATAAAATAGTGGTGCCTTTTAACGCCCAGAGAATTATGTTTTGAAACGCTTTGATGACCTATTAATTTTATTAATTTGGGGAAAAATTATATAATTACCCTGGCAACCACCAGTGGGGAAAACCCTCAAAACAACCCCCAAACCCAGGTCTCTGAAATATAGACTAGACCGTCTGCCTCCATCCCTCCACCGGGAGCCGTGGATCAGGAACGCGGAGGGAGTATTTGGGGGCAAAGACCCCACGGGGGGACTGCTGCAGGCAAGGCTGTCGAGGGAAAGGGATCTGCAGAAGCTGGGTTGTGGGGTTTTTTGGGTGTTTTTTTATTTTTTTTTTAATTCTCTGGAAGGGTGATACTTCGGACGGGTGGCCCCGGGGACGAGGGCACTTCCGTGGGTGCTTTTGGCCGCCTCCCCAGCCGCGACGGGGAGGCCCCGTGTCGCCTCTGGCCTCTGTGCGGCAGGATCAGAGCCAGCTGCGAAGCACGGCAGATCGGGGAGGATGGAGCTACGCCGGTCCTGCCACCTGCATCCCTTTCCTTGCTTAATGCCAAGGGGGAGATGCAGAGCGGACAGGCTTTGGGATGTGCAGGAAGGACCTGGGGAAATATAGCCTCTGTGTCACCTGTTTTTTTGTTGTTGTTGTCTTCCCCCTCCTTCCCCTTTTTTTTTTCTTTTTTTTTTTTTTTTTTTTTTTTTTTTCTTCTTCTTTATCTTTTTTTTTGTGTTTTTTTTTCTTC
>VZTO01005177.1:179321-244886 GCA_013400615.1 Syrrhaptes paradoxus
TTTTTTTTTTCTTCTCTCGTCTCAGCTGCTGGCCACCTTGTCTCCCATATGGATGGGGTTATCTTAGAAGAATCTCCCAGAAAATCGCTCCTTAAACCTCCTTTTGTCTTGTGAGTTGAAAAGAGCATTGTTGTGCATGAAAAGGACCTAGACAAAATCCGCACTGTTTCAATTCAGGACTGTTTAATCAGTCCCTAGTGACAATTTTATGGGTTTTAGGCGGTACAATAGTATCTTTTAAAACCTTGTGGCCTTCATGAAAACAAAGGGTTTGAATTTTATGGGCTTACAACTCCAATTAGAACAGTGCCAATGTGCATGGGAGATTATAAAATTTGTATTATAAAACCCCTTTATAATAAATGATTGCTGGAAGCTGGGGAGGGGCGAGGGGGAGAAGGGACCCGGACTTCAAGCAATGGACTTTGTCGCATGCAGTTTTAAAAGTGCACATGCTGCTCTCCATTTTAACTCTTCGCGACCCAGCTATGCAGCAGGATCAGCCGTGGAGATAGTGTGACATCGTCATTAGAAACGGAAACAAAGAAAACAGGAGAAGACCCCTCCTCCTCAGCCCAAATCTACCCTCTGTCAGCTTGCCGAGGGTTTGGCAGCATCCCACCCGGAAGGCTCCCTCACTGCCTCCTTGGTCATCTGGGCTGCTCTCCTGTCCTGGAGCCCACACACGGCCATAGGAAAGATGTGTAAAATAGGAAGCCTTCATTGTACTACTGCTTTTATCAGTTATTGGTAGGGGAGATGGCAGAGAGTGCTAGGCTGCCCCTTCCCAGCCCCAGGCTACAGTGATTTCCTCTCATCACCGGCTGCAATGTCTCCTGATGTGTGTTTCTTGATGCAAAATGTGCAGTTTGCGAGCGTTGCCTTTTACCAAGCCCAGGGAACAGGAAAAGTGCTATTCCTAGGCACCGTCAAAGGCCAAAGTTGTGCCCTCGCAGGCTGAGGGGAACACACTGCAACAGGGGTGCAGGTAGGATGACAAAGTCAGGTTCAAGTACTGGAAAAGCAGACCCCTGAGTTTGATACATCCAAATAGAAAGAAGAATATATTAAACAATTAGTCAATTCAGTAGACTATGGAGATTTATAGTAGAAAGAAAAGGTCTTGCGAAGAAGATGGGATGGGACTGAAAGTACTATTTTCCCTGATAGAAACAAATTAATCAGTCTAAACTTTAAGTGTATTAAGGACAAAAAATTGATTTTTTTTAACCTTATCAGTGGTTAAGCCATATCTAGGAGATACATCGTAACAATTGTTGCTGATAACAGCTTTGAGGCAAAAGAAACTTACTGTTTTTCAGTGTATTTTCTGTTACTTTGGCTTGGTTTTTAATAACACATGAAATCAACTCCTTTGTTGGTTTGGATTTTTTTTTTCTGTTCCTCAAAAGGGTGAATGCACACACAATCTCTGCCATTTCTCCCTTTCTTTTGCCCCACCAGGTCTCACTGTTACTTTCACCCTGCAAACAGGTCTGTGATTTCACTGAAACTGATGAATAAACATACCATGATCAAGACCCAAATGCCATCTTCAGCTAATGAAAAGCATTGCTAACATCTTCAAACATCTTCCCGGGTGCTCTATTCTTAGTCAGTAAATAAACTATTGACTTTGCAAAGGCCAGCCCTGTTTCAGTGGGAGCCCCTGGGCACGTTTGTTAACTCAGAACTATGGCATTAAAACAAGTCACTAGACTGCCTCTGAAAAATAGACAATGGTACTGAAAGAGCATATGATTGAGCTTCTTTGCAGTAATTTATGAGCGAGTTGAGTGTGCCCTTGCCAGTGCATGTCCATCATTGCCTTTGGATGTACACGCTACACATTTTAAAAATTGCAACAGATGATGCATCACCTCCCAAGCAGAACTCTGCCATGCACCAAAATAAATTCTCTTATCACTGACTTACGAAAGGCCCCTGGCAGCCTTGCAGTACATATGTCTGGATCAATAACTCATCTGGACTGTGCTGTTAACTAAGTGCAAATCAAGTCTGTGGAAGCTCTTTAGACTTTTCAGCCTCCTCTAACTTGTAACATTTGATAGGAATAAGCCTTCCACCCCTAGTTAGAGCTCAGCTGATGCTGGAGGGGTACACTTTGCTTTCCGAAACCAGTGGTGTCCAGCACCATCTGTGGAGGAGCAGAGGCCTGGCTCTCCCTATACTCAGTGCCCTTCACAAGCAGCAGTTCATGGATGAGGGTAGTGTCTTACTCAACTCAAATGCCCGGTAATTGCCGCTTCTTGAGAAGATGGGAACATCTAGGATAGAAGGAATAGAAGTTTCTGAGCCCTACTAATGGCACTCAGCCCTTTCATCAAAAGCCTTGAGAGCATATTTTCCTTTTCCTCAACTGGTGTTTCCAAACCTTGAGCACTGGTACAGTCCCATACATATTGGCCATCAGGTAGTGCATTCTCTCCAGAATTCCTGCCATGACCAAAGAACTGCAAACCAAAGCCTCCACTCCATCTACTTGACAAAAAAAAAAAATAAATCAGATGAAGAGTCAAGTACTGCCAGCATCGGTAACAACAGAAGGATGCCAGACACCTCACATAACTTCCAGGAGGCTTCTAACTTGTCTTAGTTAAAAAGGAATTTCCTGTGGGAAAGGAGGCAGTGGGTGCAGAGTTGCCCGTGTCAGAGAAGTTGCTTTATGCTCCTCAAGTATGAAGCTCTACTCAAGTATCAAGCAGGAGTAGCTCAGACCAGCAGTAACTAACATTATTAATGTGATACAAAATCACTTACACATCTACAAGATTTAACAGGGATAAGAGATTTCTGCCTGCCACCAAGCATAGATTAATGAGCTATGAGATCAGGATTACTATTAATCATATTCAGGCTTACAGTTGTATGCTAAACAACAAAGGTAACCAGCTCTCTAGACTGAGAGATTGTGCCGGTTTTCATCCTGTTTTCTCTAGTCCTCTTCTATTTAAAAGAGGTCATGAAGTGTGTTGGAAATGTACCCTCCAAAGATAGGTCTCCCAGGCAAAAATTGGGACACTTCCCTCCAGAGCAGAGCTATATTTTTCTTTATGTTCAGGACCAATATGGAGAACGAGTCCATTTCAGATATCCACAGGTCTCACGCTGCCTTCCTGAACAAAAGGAGACCAAATCCTTTAGAGACAATGTCATGTTGTTACTTCTTCATAAGCCTTTATCCCATCTAATGCTTAAACTTATGAGTTAGATATCCTCCTCAGAATCTCACAGTATTTACCTCCGGATGATGAATACTTCAGAAGAGAAAAGGAACCGAGAGAAACAGGAAAAAAAATGTAGACAAACCCATAGCAGCAGTGAAAACAATAAATCTCCTCAGCAGATCTGGAGCATGGAGGTTGCATTGCCATGGGACTGTCCATGCTGTTTTCAAGCAGCCAGTCAAATTCCTCAGGGACATCTGACATGCAGGACAATCCTTCTCACTAGTTCATAATGTTCCCAAGGACAAAAATGGTTTCTTGGCATTCCCAACAGCCACAGTATTTTGTTTTGCAATGTTCGTTGGCTAGAAGCATCAGACATTTATGCTGGCAATGCAGTTTCCTCTTGCCTCCTTATTTTCCTGTTGTGGGTAGATGGGAGGTTCGGTACTAAGTCAATGACTTTGTAGTATTCAACACTAATAATGATTTTACTAAATCATATATATAGACACTTTAAAATATATAGAAAATATCTATCTCGAGAGAAAAAATCATTTTTATAAAACAGATTAATTTATGTAGTCACATATGAATTCTATAGTTGAATTTCAGTATACTGGTGCTATGTTGGGGTGTTTGTAGGCCTTACCCCATACGCATTACATGTGTTTCAGTAAATTATGTCTTTCTTTAGCTGTGATAAAAGGGCAATTAAGAGGAAAAGATTGCTGGTACTTCTCCATATCTGAATACTGTAGAAAATGACTGAAGATCACTGCCATTTGTTATGTTTTTCTCAGACATGGTGACTATCAGTGTTAATTGTTGTTTTCATAAAACCTGTATAAAGACTGTTACTTCTTTTTTCCACTACTGTTGTCTTTCTATAGTCATTCTTCAAGGTTTTATCCTGTCTTGGATATCCTCTACACCTATCCCACATTGTCATGACTTTCCAACATTGCCAGACAAAGTAAACTTTCCTGAAAAGACTGCAGCCCAGTATGGAATGGTGCCAGTACCTAGCACAGTGCTTTTCTGGAAGCTGTTGATTTGTGTCTTTCTGTTGTTTGTGTGCATTCACGTAGAGCTCCTAATTGGCCACATCTGCTCCCTGCAAAATACAGTATCATCTGTGAGGATTGCTTTGCCATCACACTTCAGAAAATGCATCCGCTGCTGCTAGCTGGGCACCAGCTGGGGGCTCCTCCTGATCTTTTCTGTTTCCCAGTTGCTTTCAGAGAGCATCATATTATCAAACGTCCTTCTATGCTATCTGTACATACAGCCAAACATGACTGCTTTTATTCAGCTCTTCCCTTTGCTTCCCCTACACTGGCCTCAGGACACTGTAACAATGCTATTGTTGTGTTCAGCGTTGAAGTTCTGTCTTTATCACCACAAGTATTTCCTCTATGTCTAGTTTCCTTGCCTTCTACTGAAGGTTGAGACTGTGTTAATAATCTTCCCTTCCTCATATTTTCTTTTTAAAACAGTAATTTAGTATACCTTTTTATTCACTCATATATAATATAATGATTTTGAGGAACTAATTTTACCACTGAGTAACCTTCAGACCCAGTTGTCCAACTAGTTTTTACAGTACCAGTGTGTATGTTTGTGATTACTTTGATATTTCTCTATTCAAATTTGGTTATTGAAAACTAACTTTATGCTTCAAAGTAACCTAGAGTTTATTAATTTTTTTCAGCTTTGAGAACTTTAGTTTTATATATTCCTTTGGCAACAGAGTTGAATTTTGGGCACACTGAAATTTCAAACTGCTACAGGAATTCTGTTCTGGTGTCTATATTTTAGGAAAGATGTCAAAATACTCAAAAGCCACTGTGCAAGAGCTGCAGGAAAAGTGATGGCCTGGCAATCATCCTGTGGAGTGAAGGTTGGGGTAAGTGTCCTTTCTATTCTAGCTTACCAGAGAGACTGAAGAAGCAACTTAACTTAAAGCACTCACATAGTAAACATAAATTTGGTCATAAAAGGCTTTTCAGTGTAGCTGGCAAAGTTTAATGAGGTCCAATAGTTAGATAAAACCTAGTTTGAAATCTGGCCTGACTCCTAAACAATGAAAATAATTAACTATTTTTACCACAACTTGGTGGCAAATCCCCTGACTCTCAAAAATTTTAAAGGGACATTAAAAAAAAAAAATTCTAGTTTAGTCATAGATATTGGCCTTGTGTTGAGAATTAATTCCAGGGATGCCCATGGCTCATATTGTATTAGAGATGACAGTGCTTGGTCAGAACAAGCCCTTTTGACCTTAAAATCTAGACATCTAAATTTGCTACTTTGGTGGACTTTAAGTCCCAGAATAGTCTCTGTCATGAATCCATGTAAATTATTACCACCTTTGGGCTGCTCTAATTGCAGCTGATCATGGAAGAGCTCAACCAATCAGCATCACAAAGGTGGTTTTGAACCGCACCAGGTATGGTTGGAAAGCTCTTAAATGCTATGATTGCATATGCCAGCTCACAGGTAAATGGCTTGTCTAGAAGAGCTGCAGAACTCAGAATCGATGCAGCCGCAAGCGCAATGGTGGAGCTGAATGACAGCACGGGCTCTTCTCTGTTGCACAGCATAAGCCCACAGCCCACATGGCTAAAGGCAGGTACCGGCTCTCCTGGGTTGCTCTATAAACCTATGCCCACCCACACATGGCACTGTCAATGCTTCTAGTTCCAACAGCACCCACCCACCCATTTGCAGACATACTAGGGCAACGATGTTACCAAAAGGCCAGATCTCTACTCCTCTCCCCAGCACCTTTTCCCCTCTGCTATGGCAGCATGAAGATCACCCAAGCTGTTTTAGGTCTCCTTTTGGTCTCTGTCCTTTCTCCCTCTGGCACTGACTTCACAGAAAATGGGGACTGCTAAGGACATGTTCAGACTAGGATCCCAAGGGCACCTTGTAACAGCTGGAAAAAAGAGATGAAAAATCAGGAGGCTGAGGAAATGTATCTGTGACTCTCTCTGTTGCTTTTTGTTTCCTCTTTTCTTGCTCTCTCTCTCCACCATCAGGCTATGCCTACTGTAGAATCAGGCCAGTAGCTGCTCCTAACTGCCTCACTTAGCATTTTTCGCTATTGTCACTGTACCAGCCAATCATGTAAAAAGTGATATATTGACTTGGCAGGTGCCTCTGTTTTGAACATGATTAAATAACTTTTTATTGTCACATTCAAAGCATTTTTATGGTCATTTGCTGAGTGAAAGGGGCTCTGATTTTGTGAGCATCTGCCAGAATATGTTTGATCTTGTCATCATTTCTTCAGAAAATCACACGCCTGTAGCTAGAGTGCAAGATACAGTAAGTGCATGAATTGTCCATTGCACTCTGCACTTACAACACTGCCTTCATTGTCAATGATAACAACAGCAGGGGAGAGATCTTGGGAGTTAAGCTACCTGCTGTTTTCTCCTTGATGTTTCAGCTCTTGGATGCTGTATGAAACTCAGAGATGCAAAGAGCTGCTTCTTTGTTGATGCCCTATTTTATTGGTTGTTTAAACATGGTATGCTGTTTGTAATTAGAGCTGACTAGAAAGTGGGATTTCCATTTCACAGGAGATGCTGGGTGTTTTGTTGTGTACCAGCACGCCAGTATTACAGCGCTGACAGAAACCTGGGCTGTGCTTTGCTGCTGCTCATGGAGCTGCTCTCGAGACCTCCACAGGGGACTCAATTTTAAGTTCCCATCCTGTTCCCATATATTGAGCAGGATTCACATGTACCCCTCAAATGTCCCCATTCCACTGAATCAGAAATTTCCTGTGGAAAGCCAGTTAGAACTCTCCCTGTCAGCATTATCTATTGTCCTAGTTTCAGCTGTAAAACTACAACATCTATGCAATAGCCTTCATTGACCTTCATCTCGCCTTACAGTCCCTGTGCACATCAAAATAGAAGTACTTCTTGCTAGCTGAGTTAGGCTAGTAATATTGTGTGGATGAAGCAAAGAGAGTTACAAGTAGCACATTTTTGTTTAAATTTAGCAGTAACCAGCTGGCCACATTCTGTAGGAAGCAGGAAGGGAGGATTCACAGGGAGGGAGGGATCTGATGGAAAATCAAGCAGAGGCTATAAAAACATTTCTCTAAAATGGCAGCATAATGAAAAAGACATGCCAAGCAAAGAGCTTACTGATCATCTGTGTATCACTCTTGTACTCCAGCTAGCTCAGTCCTCGGTTTGGAGGGGGCATGCAGGTGTTGGGAAGAATCACTTCCCACACATGGTATTTTCTGCAGGATTATTATCCACAGACAAAACTTTTTTTTACTTCACTACCACCCTCTGAGACAGGCTGTTAAAGTGCAAGGTGAAAAAGGCAAACACTTGAAGATTATGAGTGTCAGTGTTCCTGAGAACTACCAAAATGAGACTGACAGCAGAGGCTTGACTCTCAAAGGAGACCTATCGACTAACTGGTTGCAACTTTCCCTCATTTTCATACTCCTGTGTCCCTCAGGACTGCTGCTCCTCAACCATCGCTCTTGCAACCTGTGCTTCCTTTGATGCTGGCTGTGGCATAACGGCCCTCCTCACCTTTGACAGCCATTACATTTCCTCTCACAAAATTATCAATAGAGAAATGAAGTTCATATAAAATCAGTTCTCATGGAAAAATTTGAAAGACAGATTTGAAAGGCAAAAGAGGCAGTTCACAATAATGGCCGCTGATATTGCAACAAAACATCTCCTCACATCAGGAAGGCAAAATGGTTTGCTTTCAGGACTTATTTCTTTTGGTTGTGAATGCCAAGGGAAGGAGGCTGTAGGAGATACCTAACACTCCCATTAATATCTCTAAAGAAGGAATATTTCTAGTTATACTAATGTGTTTATGATTATAAGTCTATGCCGCATTTTTCAGGACCATGCCACACAAGTATCAGAAATCAGCGAGTCAGATCTCAGAAATCATGAGGCCAGTGCAAAGAATAATGAGATTAAAAAAAAAAAAAGAGAAAACCTCTTTTTGCCTCCTTGTTTCTTTTTGAAGACAATTTTGTTACATTTTACATGTTTTTCAATCTATTTTCTCTTTTCAAAAGAGCCTGCTAAGCTCAATCAGAACTAAAATGGCATGTGTTTGTACATGCTGTCACTTCGTCATCTGACTTCAAGAACTGGGCCACTGAAACAATTACAGTGGCAGCCCTGTGAAAATAATGAGAGTTGATGAACTCCACATTTTCAAAGGCAGGCCCACTCTGCTGTAAAATAATTTGTCCCTCATGAGGTTAGCTGTGGTGGAAAGGTCCCTTCAGTTTTAGCCCTTCCTTTAAAAACATCATGAGCCAGCTCTTCAGATGGTGTTTGTCACTGTAGCTCTAGGAACATTTCTATGTTCAGCTGAGGGCCTGATCTGATTAATTTAATCACCTGGCATTGATACATACATATCATATGTTCTCTCACCTTCATGTTTACACAGTTCTAGTCCACAGTCTTATTTCTACCTACTATCTTTATTTCTCATAACAACCCCTTGACAGTGTATGCGTGCCAAATTAGGAACAGAACATCGGAAACAGTGATGCTCCATCCACATATTTTCTCCAAAACCCAATTTAAGGGTATTGACCCTCCTGATCATTTGTAACAGCCTCCATGAAGTTGCAGGCAACCATGCAATAAATGTAGAAAGATCCACAAGACTTCCACTGTGCACCTTTCACAGGTCAAAAGCCATATGGTATTCCTCAGACCCCTTAATATAACAAGTGTTCTTATATTAACAGCTAATGCCCTACTGTAAAAATAAGGAAATCAAGGGAAGAGAGAAAGCAAATGAAAGAGAGAAAGAAGAGAAGATGCACAAGGAAAGGGACAAAGCAAGAGTGCATTGTCAGGGGGTAGTTGTACACAGGGACATCTGGAGTCTCAGATGTAACCACTGCAGGGACAGGTGATATGCAGAACTGGCTGAAGCAGTACAAGAAATGCAGCCATAGACCGCATGATTACGTGTGCTTTGTAACTGTGAGGCAGTGCCGTGGTACTAGCATCCTTCAGTCACATCCCTTCAACCTGGTCCTCTGCTGCACTGCAGAGAAGGGCAGTCTGAACAGCACGTCCACAGTGCACCCACTGGGGCTGGTTGGGAAGCCAGTCTTCTCATGAAAGCTGAAGGTGATGGAAAGATTCGTCCTGGCCTCCCAGGGTACAGTGCCTCCTGTGGTTGCTAGCTCACAGGACTATCCCAAACTGGTTTCCTCTTACTTTTCTGGTCACCTTTCTGGGTGCCTTTGGCTATTTGGTCTGAGTTTGTGAAGCCAGAGCAGCATGTATAGGGCAGGTCATGTGGAGGAAGAGTCTGACTCAGAATGTTTGCTGGGACTTCTTTCTTAACCTCTAAATACTGTACAGAGTAAAAGCACTGGGATTTTTCTACCTTGCTAATCAGGAAAGAGGTAGATCTTAGCAATGAGACAATTATGAAAATCAGGAAGCAATTTAATTGTCTGAAAACAGCTTAATTAGAAAGAATATAATTTTCTTAAATGATAGTAATCATTTTCCTGGGGATTAAAGAATAGCAGATCTTAACTTCAAGGAAAATACCTTTTCCTATCAGAAAGAATAATGGAAATAAGTAAGTCCATCTTCCCCCAGGTTCTCTTAAGCATTATTTGTATGGGAACCTTTTCCTTTTTTTTTTTTTTTTGCTATGTAAATATATGATCAGTATTTATCTAAAGCACAATAGCATCTAAGCCCCTCAGCAGGAGGAGAGCTCCCCATTGCAGTAGGAGCTGTTTAAATACATGACAATATACTGTCAGAGCCTCCCTGACAGATCAAAAAAGGGGAAAATGTACTACAGTAAGCAAGTTAAATTCATTGAGCCACCCTTGACTTCTTAAAAAAACCTAAACTGATTTGGTTTATTTGAATAATAAAAATCAGCTTTCAGGGACAGAGCAGTGGAAGAGCATAGAAGATACCGTCACAGGGGTGAGCCAGAAATATTGTAGGTAGATTAGTTACAACCATTAGTTGTGTACTTGGAAGCCTAAGTATACAGTGTAAAAACTCCTGCACTGACCTGTAGTTTTAGAGTGATAGTTAAGGCCTGTCTCATTCAGTGAAATGCTTAAGCACCTACTTAACTTTAATTTAAAGTTCATGGTCTCCTGCTTAACCAGAGGCTGTTTCCTAGGGAGATAAATAATAAGTGTTACATATGCAGATTTATTTAAATGTCTTTTTATTTGCAAAGTCAAACCTTCAAAAGCCAGAAATGAGGTAGCCCCTTGGACTTATTTACTCTGACATGGTCTTGAATCAACTGATCACACAGAACTTCTCCTAGGAGATCTCTGCCTCATTCAGCACACAGCATGGCTAGAGTTCCTTTAAAAGCAATTGCTCAACATTTTGCATTTTTTCTGCTCTTCACATTATTTTTCCCAAGTTAAAATATGCACAGATGACAGAAGACCTTTTCTATATTCTGTCAATAACATGATGGCAAGACAGCTGAGCTAATCTATCAGCTTGTTGCTGCTGGAGGGGCCATCCTATTCCCTTCTCCCTTCCCATCCCTGGCACCCCAATTGTAGATCAGACTGTGAGTAGAAAAGGCAACCAAAAAAGCAGCCCATGTTCTTTCAAAAGATGGGCCTTTAAAAAATGCATTTGAATACTGCTGCAGGATAGTGGTATGTCAAGGATTGAAAAATACTGGCCCTACAGAAGGAATAGGGAAAAGACAGCTGGGAAGCCCTAAGTAAGCCCTAAAGAAACCTAGTGAACCAGGAGTTCAGTGGAAGCTGCCAGTGCAACTACAGAATAAAAAAGGCTAGTGTAATCCTTGAATTTTGAAGAATGAGTTGGAAAGCTAGAGAAAGAAAGTGATTTCTCTCCACCTATGACTCTGATGCGATCAGTGCTAGGTCAATATATCTACTGGCTTTATCCATATTTTCAAAACACATTGCAGGAGAGCATGCAAACAAGAGCCACAAACTAATTCAAGAAAGATTAAAATAAAAGGATAAAAGATTTAAAAAAATATTTCTACTGAGCTTAGCAGAAATAAGATTGAAAGATCATTTCATTGTAGTAAAAAGCTCTCTTTCCAGAGACACACAGGATTATTATGCTGATTATTTTGTGAAGAGACATATGGGATTTTACTCCTGAAGCTTTTGCAGTAAGAGGGCTGATCCACAGGATCAGCTGTGTTCTAGTTTTCCTAGAGGCAAAAACCTCTTTAATCTAGGGCAGAAAGGCATAAAAAAATGGAGGCTGAAAGACAGACAAATCCAAACTTGGAGCAGGGCACACCACTGGAAGTTTGAGGGCAATTAGCCAAGGTAAGAACTCTTTTAATGACGACTGGAAGCCCCTCCTCAAGGTATATTTAAATCACACTCAAATCACTCAAAGCTCAAGACAGGTCTTAACAGTAACATGAAATGACTGTTGATATACGGAAGACTGGACAAGATGATTCATTGCTTTCTGATTTTATTCTTGTCTGTGTAAATCAGTGCAGCAGAAATGCTAGTGATAGCTCTGCAGAGCACAGTGTGGCTCTAAGTCCTGTTTTGCAGACTGGATCCTTGGAGTAGGCAAGCAGGAAGGCTTTGATGAGAACCTCAGAAAAGAGGACCTAACCCAGCTTTCCAAGGCAAATTCTAACTCAAGCATTGCATCATAAATCTTAACCTTCCCACTCAACTATTGTGATTGGAGAAGCTGTTGTTTTGGCTTGTATTTCTTGTTGTAAATCAGGTTCTTTTTCAGGCTGAGTAGCACCTTTCACCAGCAGTGCTCAGGCTGAGACTAAACATCCTACTTGTAGAATAAGTCACTACTTAATGTAAGAATGGCTGTGGCAGAATCTGGCTGCAGTACTGCTCTTGTGTTGAGGAGCACTTTAGTCACCATCAGCCCTTGTTTGTTTTCATCAGAGAATCACTTACGGAGTCAAGAAGTTCTTCATGCAAGCATGCAAGATCTAGGAAAATATATTATGTAAAATGTGTCTTAAATTACGTTGAAAGGAGCCTTTTTAACCATGCAGGTTCTTAACTCGTTATGTGGATACTGAAGTTTAGTATTTATCCTTTATGCCTTCTTCCTGCCTGGGGGCAGCATGCCAAGCTCAGTGGCACGGAGTATGAAAAGCTCCTCTGACACCTGCTCAGCCTCACCCCAATTATTTTTAAGATGTCAGTGCAAAAACATTGCTTTGGTTTTTCAAACTACAGTCATGGGATTCCCACCTTTTTTTGCAGGTTATTTCTAGTTGTTTAACTAATTTTCTGAAGCTTTTTGCTGGTATTTTTGATTTCCTTACAGAGTATGAATTCCCAAGGTCAACTACTCCTGCAAAGGGGCTGCCTATGTGGACTCCAAGGGAGAGGCACAGTTGTAGCGGGGGTGAGAATTGTAGCCCAAGTCTGGCTTCCCATGCCTCGAATGCTATCTGAGAATGTGCCATCTCCAAAAGCAAGTATCTCACTAGGGAGCCAGTGCAGCTGCATTCTTACCTCGCACACAGACTGAAAACGGTGGTGGGAGTAGCTCTGCTAGTGGCACCCACAGGAATGAAAAAGCATGATTAACTGACAGACAACCTGAGGGCATCTCTGGTTGTGTTAGATTTCCACAAGTAACTTAGCAGAAGCACATCCTAGCCCTTTACACTCTTCTGGGACTGGCACAGCCAAGGATGGAGGACACAGGGACTTCCTGTGAGAGCACTTGTGCCAGCACCTCCAGATCTGCGGGGTCCCAGTCCACAACCTGGGGAAAAGAGCTGACAGAAAATTTTGCAGGGGTTGAACTGTGCAATCAAAGAATGTGATTCCCACCAAATCATGGAGTTGGACAGTCTGTAATCCCAGCAAGAACAGCAGACTGCTGCTACTCTGCAGAGAGGTGAGTGGGAACACATGATTTCCAGATAGTTCAGCTTACACGAGCATGGACACTGTACACTGAGATAAACGCAGGTGGTGAAAGCATTGGCTATAGCTACAGAGCAACACTAGAAATCTCTTCCTGTGGGCATGAATAACCTGTGAGTAGACTTCTCTTTGCTGTGTTGGAGGCAGGTTAGCACAGAAAGAGCCATCCTACCCCTGCTGGAACATGCTCCCAGGAAAACAGAACCTCTACACAAACCAAGAACAAATCAGAGATGTAATAGAGCACTGAAATGAATTTTCAGCCTGGTACAGGAGGCATTGCTCAAGCCACCCAGGCCAAATGTTTCTCCAGTTTGTGACTATAAGACAAGGTTCTGGCATATCAGCATGCAGACAAGTCATCAAGCTACTACACCACCTCAGGACAAGTACCATTCAATGTCAGTATCAGTGGTTACTAGTATTTTTAGAAGTGCATACCAAGGAAGTGTGAGCTAAGGTACCAACATGTCATTACTCCTAAACAGAAAATTGTGTTTGAGGCTACAGACACTTCTGAGATTTTGATATGATGAGGTGAGAACTAGCAGAAACTCAGAAAAGCCAGTTATTGTGGAGCTGCTGAGCACAGCATGACACAACTGGACCACTAGAAGTAGAAACAGAAATCATCAACATGTCATGGACTACAATACAGGTTGCACAAGCCTGAATAAAGTAAATCATATGATAGGGCTTCCCTAATCAAGCTAAAAAATGCTGCAGAGATGAACTCCCACTGCTATGGCCAAATAAGGAAGTATATAAGAGAAATTTTGTCTAAGATGGCTCAGAAGTTTATCCTTCCAGGTATAAGAACAAACTTTAGAAAGTGGATACAGACTTTAAATGAGGAGGCAGAAGCATGGCTGAGTGAAGCTAGAAGATGGGTAAGTGAATATCTCATGAACCATTAGTATGGGACAGTATTAAGCATGCTGAGATTGAAATGAGAAGCCTGATCATGTAAAGCTGACACCTTTAAAATCTCATACAGGCCCAGTGTGATGCTGGGAAGAAGCCAGAACAGGCTGATTTGTTTGTAATTACAGGTGGTCACAGAAGATGGCTACTCCACTGCAGGGAGGATATCAGACAAGAAACTGGAGGCATGTTGCAGTGCTCAGACCACTCACCCTTGGGGCCAAATTAGCCAAGGCTCTCACAGCCAAGTGAAAATCTAGAGGAAGGACTCATTCCCAAAGAATCCCAGACCAGGGATTTGCAAGCTGCTGGACCAAGATCCTCTTTCCAAAAAAAAAAACCCAAAACTCTGCTGTTATCTGACCCGGCTACTTCAAGAAAAAAAGCCAAGCAGAAAAGCAGATTTGGGTCCAGCTATCAAAGCACAAAATGCAGTGATGACCTTGTGAGATGTCCCCAGCTGTGTTTCTTAATTCAACCTAGCCAGCCAAGATTGTGTTGTTATTTTAGAATTAAAAGACAAGTCAATAGCAGGATCATCACATCAGTAAGGGACACTGAAGGGGCCAAGATTTTGATTTTTGGAAATAACTAGGCAACTAGATGTCTGGCCTTTTAGCCCTTCACAGAAGGCTACTCCCCTTCCTTAGCAAGTGTTGACACCTCTGAAAAAGCCTGCAGGTTTCTCAGACCACCTAAAATAATTTTCTCTCTCTGTTTGCCAAACTTTAATTTTCCTCCTTATTTTCCTTCTTTTTACCTATATATTCCATCAAGAAACACTCACAACCATTGATATGGTGAGTTTGCTGCTGTTTGTTCCATTTCAAACAGGTGTGGGTTTTTTTTTTTCAAAAACTGAATGAGAGATTATATTTGATCTACAAATACATGTTTTCTCTACAGGATATTTGAGCATGTAAGTTTTCTCAAAATTCTCATGCAATGCAACCTGAAATTAGGGGGAAAGTTCCCCTGATTCAACTGTATCAACTGGATCGTGTGCAAACTTCTTAATGTAAAAAGATGAATATCCAGTGTGTGGGAAGCCAGCCCTGCATACAGAAAGTGGAGACCCAATGCTAATTATGAAAAACACTTCCGAATAAAATGAATGCAAATTCCACTTAAAATGTTAAATTACGAGCTCTATACATGGATTATTACATTCTACTGCAGTACAAAGGAAGAGATGCCTTTTCCTATGAATTAAAAAATGTTCCTATTATGCAAAAATCCTTTTCTCTCTGCCTAATCCCCTAGAGGGCAGTATGACCTAAAAATAAATTAAACTGAGCCAAGCATTTAGGATTTTCAAAGGCTGGTTATGTTAAGTAAGATTTAATTTCCTCTTTCCTCTGACAAATTGTCACAAAGGTGCAAGAAATAGGGAGATATTTATAGTTTCCAAATTACATGAGAAAATTAATACAATAAAATGAGCAGTATCACCCTACATTAATTTATTTAGCTCACATAATAAATATATTTAATTTTGCAAGCTCTCGAAGCCAAGCACATTGTACCTAAGCATCCTCTCAGGTGGTTTCCTAAGAGGGGTTTTATGGCTTTGGTTTCGGATAGTCTCAGTTCTCTAGGCTATCCTTAAGATTTTGCCTGTCTCTGCCACTGCATGGTAGAGATGCAATTCCTTGCATCCTTTGATCCAGAGGAATGAAATTGTTGGGTACCCAAAAGCGAGGGAGGTAGGGAGCACTGGATCATTAAGCAGGCACTGCCAGGGCTTGGTACTCTAAGGTAGCCCAAAAGGTCACCGAACTGCTACAATGGCCCAGTCCTCCAGGCACTTTCAGAGTCAGAATGAGGGAGGAGTGTGTGTCTCCACCAAAATGAGGAAGACTCTGTCCCATTCACAGAACTTTATATTATCTAGTATAGGAGGATCACAAACCACCTTTACTTTACAAGCATGAGCCTTCTGTTTGATGTTAATGGAAGTAATGAGGGGCAGGTTTAAACCACCTAGTGACTCTTTGTCTAATATAAATACAGCTTTCATTTGTGCCCACGTCCCCATTCCCTTACCATCCAGAGCTCCATTTTCTGGTTTTGTGAAACTAAGATCTGACTTCCTTAACTGTCTGAGCAGGGGGAATACACACACTCACACATGTAGAGAGGGCATGTTTGTCACACACGGCTCAATTATAATTTCATTTAACCACAGGGGGGAAAAACTCCAAATGGACATGAGTGTGTGAGCTGCCCCCAGCAAACACCAACATCCTTCCAGGAGGTACAACCTCTCTGTCCACATGGACACCATGCTGGCATTTTGTCAGTATTCTGGCTGAAAACAGATTTCCAAAGACTGAAAGCTGTCTCCTCAAGACTATAACTCTGTTTGTCTGCTTCAAAAAATTACAGAAACTGAAGCCAGAGGACTAGTAACAGTCACAAATTTCTTGAGCAGCAGATCCCGTTCAGTCAATAGGCTCCACAGGAGCAATAGTTAGTCATCGGGAACCCTTCAATTGCAAGCTTTTCCAGCTGGCTGAAAATAAGATGGAGAAGGAAGGATAATGGTCCAGGATGACTTGATTTGAAATAAAATTGATGGAAGAAGGGACATGAAAGTGTCATGGAGGTGTGTACATTTTTATGCTGGTGTCATTGTAGAAAGTATTTCTGATTTTTACTGATCTCCAACCTGCTTAAAGATTATTATATAGGTTCTTTTAATGGAGGTGAACAAAATATATGTATCTGTGGATAGCCGAATTGAAAAAAAAAAACAAAACAAAACCCAAAAAACCCCCAAACAAACAGCAGAGTTTGGTTGTAATCACCAAGGGTAGGATGGATTAACTCAGCGTATTTGGAATTACTTCACTCATTCCCCTAAATCTAACAGCAAAACATGTTTTGAGACCAGTTATACTGCATACAGAAACACTCCACTATATAACAGCTATTAGGTTCCTGCAATACTCTTTTCATGAGAAAAAGCATTTCTGAAGAAGTAGCTGGCAGGTACATAAAAAATTACTTACATTCCCAAGTGTGACTGTTGGATCCGATGACATTAGGTTAACTAGTTTACATTTCTTTTGAAGTGAATTTCCTAGCGACAATGTTTGCACTATTCACCTGCCTCATCAAGGCCTGTTTAGAATACAGTCCTTAATACAGTTTTTAACCCATTATAAAGCCATGCACAGATAATTTAAAATGATCATAACAACTAACAAACACGTAATCAAGGAGCTCTTAAAATGTATTAAAATTCAGGTCTCTCGCTATTAGCAAAACCGCTTCATTAACATATTAAGACAATGTTCATTTGATAATTAGCTTCTGTTTTCTTTGCATCCTGGCAGTTAAATCATCCCTATGAAGCCAGAGGGGAAAAGTTTATGCTTCTACAAGGTGTCTTTGGTGATGTCTAGGTTGTGTCCTCATGATTTTTAATCAGCTTTCATATTTTCTTCTTCTTGTACTCTATTTCTGAAATGTTCCAGATTAAAGCCCACTTCCAAAGTGAATGTGGGCGTTTACAGTACTCAGGTTCAGAACAAGGAAAATGATGGGCCCCTTTTCTCCTTTGGACTCCTGCAACTCCAGTAAGAGAGGGTTCAAGGGAAAGAATTTGGGAATTCCTTGCCCATGCCCTCCATGGCATGCTTGTGGCCCACATATAGCTCAGAGCCTGTCCGAGAAGAAAAACCAATGGGTCAAAGTCCACAGACTGAGAGTAGGATCATTATTCTCCATTCTTTCCCTAGTCACCAGTTACTAATTTCAAACAGTATTTTTCAATTAAAAAATGTACCTGTTATTTAAAGTAGATTCTGAAATATTTCAATACCAAGAATGGGGCATTTGATTACAGATTCTTTCTGACTTCAAAATGCTGGCTACATCTGCTGAGACATCTCTGAGTTGCACATGCAATGTCCCATACGTGCAGCCTGTTCCCACTACAGCAGTAGCCAATGGAAGTAGCTTATTTATAGTGAAGGAAGAAGAGAGCATGGATAATTTATGCGAGACTGCTCCAGCTCACTCCCCACATGCATCCCTCACCCAACGTAATATCACCAGTCATTTCCAGGGAAAGCTTCTCACCCTCTCTCACAGATTTGCGATAAATAGGAAGCCTGGTACTGCTGAATATACAAACTAGACCAAGTGGTTATAACTTACTTTGATACATATTTCATTTGAATATATTCTTAAAGCTAAATAGTCATTAACTACATGTTCTACTCTCTGAAATACCAGATACTGAATGCTTCAACTATAAGTAGCAGGGTGGCAGAACTGTCCAGAATGATCTTGCAGGATGGAGTGGTTGGGTACTAAATAGCACGTGAAATTTAGTGTAGATGAACATTAAGTGATGCACACAAAAAAAAAATCCTATGATAACTTCACATATAATATTATGGGTTCAGAGATGCCTACTCAGGAATGAAAGGTTGTAACAGACAGCCTTGTGAAAATGCTATCTCAATGCTTAGTAATGGAAACAATGTCAAAAACGCCAAGGAGAGTAAAAGAGCAAAAGAGAAAACATCATATCACTGTATAAATTTATTGTACATCTGTATCCTGAACACTACGCACAGTTCTGGTTGCCCTTCTCAAAATGACACTGTAGAACTGGAAAAGGCTCAGAAAAGGTTGTCACAAGTATTATTTTTTTTTCCCTACAAGGGGAAGTATCTTCAGCCTGAAAAGAAATAACAGAGGGAAAATATACTGAAGGTGTATAGAGTCCTGAGTGCCAAAGAGAGGGCAAGTAGAAAGTGATGATTGTCCCTCTCCTAGTACAAGAGTGAGGGGGCATCCCATGACATTGGCAAGTGGCAGATCACAAACAAACAACTGTGGAGTTGGCAGTCCATACAATGTTGTTAAGCAAAAGGATTCTCTATCAAAAGACAATGTGGATACTGAAACGGTGCATGAATTCAGGGAAAGACTGGAAAAGTTCAAGTAAGAGAAACTCATAAAAGACTGAACACATTGGCTGGCTCAGAAGATCTCTGAGCCACAAGTTGCTGGAGATTGGAAGGTTATTTTGGAGAAGCATCACTATACGTTTTTCTCTACCCTCTTGATCTCCTCCAGACATCTACTGTTGGCTATTATAGGATATTGGTTAGGTGGACCTTTGATCTGACTTAGCACTGAAGTTCTTATATTCTCACAATCTTACATCAGATGAGATTCTGCCCTGAAAGAGCTCTTACAGCAGGAATTTTGCCAGAGATACCTTCAGACAAATGACTAGATCTGTCCATCTTAACAGAAATGAAGTGGAGCCACCAGAGAGAAGAAAATACACCATACAACAAACCACCATTCACTGATTTTCATCTTTCTTTGTTCAGACCACTTTGAATTACTGTTTCAGATATCTGTTGTAACAATGAAGAGATATGATAGTGTCACTGATGTCTTCTCATTGCTGGTGATTTAAAAATCTTAATTCTATTCAATTTTTTTGTTGTTAAACATCCTGCACTGAATTGTGGAAAACCCACAAAATTACTTTCATCCTATTACATCCACTAGCACAGACACTGACTGAAGTGAATAGGGAAGAGGTTGTATCTTCTCATATGTATATGGACGCAGAAGCTAGATGTCAAGTAGAGGTGTTAGATAATCAGTCTTCGTATCTTTTACCTTAGAAAATACTCATCTCTGCTTTAATATCAAGGGCAGCTGGAGAAGAATATCTTTCTCACCCATCCATTTGATTCTGAGATATGTGGGAACAGCACTCACAGAAGACAACCACCAAGAAAACAGCACAAAAGCAGATGAAAAAACAGAAAACAAAATCTTTAAGCTGTCATCATGTTCCCTCCCTTTCTCCTGTCACATCACTAAGAGTCCTAAGAGGTGATTTTCTTCCCTCTTCCAGAAGGTTTTCTCAAAGCCTTGCTGTGAGACTGACACATTTCTCAACCTTCCCTGTTCTGCCGCAAGCTCCCCTTGTAAATAGATCTCTGCAGGGATCAGCCTGGCCACCCCCTCCTGCCCAGCCCAGGTTTTTGAAGAAGGTCTCAAATCAGCAGGGGACACTCTCTTACCGCTATGCTCATGAAAGTCAAACCTTTTCTTTTTCCATGTCTAAAGCAGATATTGCGCAGTTATCTCTGTTTCTGACTCTACCTGGACCTTGGATGGGAGGAGTTGAATCAAAGGGCTCCTAGGGGGAGTGGAAGTGAGTGTCTTAGAGAGAGAAAAGCACTTTGGGGAAGCAGCACAAACTCCAGCAAGCCTTTGTCTCCCATGGTATGCTGCCTGGCAGTGGCATTTATGAAACCAACTCGCTCCTGGTTGCCTTCATGACCACAGGAGGTTTGGACCCCCTGCCATTGCTTTTGACAGACCACTTCAAATTCATCAGGTAGCACCCATTAGCACTGAGGTACTCACAGCATGTTACTAACACCGCATGTTTCAGGTAACTCTTGGTAATTTCAGCTGGCATTCAGAATGCAGAAGGAAAATAAGGACTTTTCTCCATTTAAAAATGCAAAATACTTGACCCTGGCTCTAGCAGAGCTTTGCCAGATGCTGTGATACATTTAACCTTCACTTTCACAGTTTCAAAAACTAAGTCTTGAGGTGTTGAAAACCCTAGATGTTTTTTTTAGTGGAAAGTGAGAGAAAATGGCAAATCAGCCACAGAGAAGGCTCTGCCGAAAACTGCAGCTGCATCAGTGTGACTGGGTAAAAAAAATGTTTTTAAAACAGAAACTGCTGATATGACTTTTGGTGAAGCCTCTGCAGCAGCTGTGATGGCTTTTAACTTTGAGTTTTCAGTGGGGAAAAGATTATATTTCTTGTGTTGTCATTTTTATGAATAACACAGGCGGGTTTCAAAATATCAGGCCAGGTTGACGAGCAGATGTAAGATTAGCTGTGCCTTCGACTGATCCAAATAGCAGGGGCTGAGCAGTTTGCTGGGGGTGATAAGTACAGGGAACAGAGAGGCTGTCAATCTTCCAGCTCAGGTTAACTCCAACACAAGCTGGTGTTCGTGTGAGCAGCAGTGGTGACACTCAGGGAGATGTCTCTGAGCAGCCACACATGGAGAGAACCAAGCAAAGACGTACAAATCAAATGTGAGAAGACACCTGTTACCTCAGGGCATGGACATTCTCTTCCTTGCATGGCAGAGCCTGTGCTCAGCCTCTCATGTGCTCTTCTTCACATGGCAGAACTGCTCAGCATCTTGGCACTCCACACAGAAGAGGGTGGCTCTGGGGCAGAGTCTCCCATGAAATCTCTGAAAAAGGAAGATTACATCTTCCAAATCAGACCCTCCTTTCGTGCAAAAGAAAAGACAGTGAAGCAGTTGGTTTCATGCTTTGGATTAGAATCTGCTCCTGGGAGAACAGATGGATGAGAAATGCTTCTGCCAAAAGCTGACTGAAGACAAAATATCTTGGTGAAAAGTTATGGTTTTGAGGAATTAATATTTTCAAAAATTTCTGACTAGCTTTTCTGAAATGTCTCCTAAGGAGAAGGAAAGGATCCTGCAACTCACGGGTGGTTCACATTGATCTCTCAAAAAACCCTGAATATTCACCCTGGGAACAGAAACACTCCCAAGAGGGAACATTTCTATGCTTAAATAGCTATTCTCTGTCTGAGAGAGCTGGCAATAATCTTTCCTTTCTTTGGATACATAAGGTAGCAAGATTTGCAGTAGGAGTATACTATTGCAAAAAATACAATTCTGTTTTCCAGAGGTGGTAACTTTTAACACACTATGTTCCCCTGCTAAGATTTACTAGAAATATGATTTGGGATTTGTTCATGCATGAGCCAGGGACCAGGAGTTCACAACAAATTTCCCCAAGTAACATTTTATTTTTCCCCTACTCCTTTCACATGCCCTTCCTTGCTCCCCATGCAAGTTTCCTAGTCCTGCAGGCAGCTGGTGGATGGAAGCAAGAGTTTGACCACATCAACAGTGTTGCAGACTAGTGGCAAAAGGGAAAGATTTGCCAGAGATTGGTAGATGCCAAGGACACACATCACCTATTGAAATGTAGCAAATGCAGCAAGTCTCTTTGTCAGTTGTGGGAACAGGTGTTAACACTTCCACTGCAGATCTGCTCTTTATTGGCAGCTAGATGAAATAAGAGCATAGGTCTGTTGGAGCTGGAATTAATTCTCGATGGGCGGAAAATGAAACATGGAGACTGGCTCCAAACTTTTTCCAGTTTGGAAGACTCTGGAGGTGGCTTCTTACATTCCTGTATTTTGCAAATGTAAGGAATTCCCATAGGAATGGGAAAACAATGCACTACTGAAGACATGATAGTGATTCTTCCAGATCTGAAAAGTATACAGACTCTCAGGCTGAAAAGTTCTCAAGATTTATTCTCCTTCCCTAATCTCTTCCCTGGAAAAGTGGCATTGGAGGATTTGAAACAGTGCTGGGCTTTTCCTGAGTGTCTGGAGAAAGCAGGAGGAGGATGGAATGATTTTTCCTGCACAGAGGACTCACATCTTCTGCTTTGCCTCAGGGGACAAACCATCATCGTTTGCATCTGAAACCACCTGACATAAATCTTGCTGTGATGGAATCAGGGATCAGAGCAAAATGGACAGAGTTGGGGCTAACTGCAAAAAGACTTTATAGAACCTGCTCTGCTACTGCTGCAAAGCTCAGAGGAGGGAAAAAAATCATTTTTCTCTGAAATTGCTTACCATTTGTGTACCTGTTACAACAATAACATACTTCAATAGAAAATCAGGCAGCCTGTAGTTAAGATTTCACTGGACTATATGCAAAAGTTTCAGAGGATTTTCTTTAATATTTAGTGTGTTTTTCAATGCTCAGTAGATTGAATGAGATTTCTTGAATTTTTCAGCCTATATAACATGACCTGAACAAAGGGATAATATGATTAGGCTCATTGCTTTGAAATTCTTTCTTTCCATGCTGTCCATTTTGACTGGACACTGATTTGATTCTCCCTGTTCTTTATTTTACCCTGATTTTCTTTTTTTTGTCTGCTGCTTTAAGGTTTGATATTATGAAAAAATCTTCCTGAACAAGAAAACTTTGAATTGCAATCCTGTCAGGGACAAGCAAAATAACTCGTATTTTGGTTAACAGGCTAACTTCCCTTGTATGGGTAATTCACCTTTCAAAAAAGGTGAATACCATACATTTGTACCACTGCCAAAAACAAATGCCCACAAATTTAGGATTAGTCTCTCCAAAATCTTTAAACTGCCTTCAAAATATGAACTTGCTAAAATAGCCCTTAGCTGTAGTCCCTAAAACTTGCAATAGTCTCTAAACTTGTCCCTGTTTCTGCCTTTTACTCTCTGAGGCTTGCATGTTCCATCAAGCTATCTGTCCTTCGCAGGTATGAGAGCAAGAACCTTGCCTTGAGAAGATAAAAGAAGACTAAACCAAGACAATAATTTGTTTAAAGAGACTTTGGGGTTTATGCAAAACTCCAAGTATCAGAGGGCTCATGCTAGGAAGATGCTGAGGGAGCCTGAATTATTTTTTCCAGGTAATAGAAAAAAATGAAAAGGGGAGCAGGGAACGGGGGGGAAGCAGAAAAGAAAACTCGTGTTTTTTTCCTCTTATATGGCAGACTGTACCTGAACCTGACACAAGGCTGAAGGATGAAAAGAAAACTCACGTTCTTTTCCTCTTCTATGGCAGATGTCTGTATTTGAAAAAATTACTGCAGAGGCACCAAGTAGACAAACACCACTTGGCATTTAGCTCCCAGAGTATTAAGATCCATAGTCAGATCTTTGCTGCTTGCAAGAACAAGGTTTGCAACCTCAGCACACTTCTTGGAAGATTGATGTCTCCTTCTCCCAGTGTCAGAAGTTCCCACTAAACAGTCAAGATTTCATTGAAATCTAGCTGGGGAATCAGATCAGCAGCACAGAAGCAGAAATAATCTTTGTCTTGCTCAGACATGTCTCTCAAGAGAGATTAGAACATCAGAACAGTGTCCTTTGACTTGAGTGGGAAGCAGAAGCAGAAGGCAGAGCCCTCTGGGACAGAAACAGCCAGTGCTGTGCTTTTGGGTGCTGGAGAGCAGGTTAGTACCAGGACACATGCTGTCCATTCCTTCCTCTCTGATTTCCTTGCTTTCTTTTTCCTTCCTTACGTCTGTCTTCTGTCCCTTGACCCTGTGCACCCTCTCTGCTATGCAGGCTGGCTCTGACCCATGAGTATCCTCCTGCGGGACCGCTTCACCGTTTCCCTCCCGCACCCTCCAACACTGCGCTGACTGTCTGGCCTAACGCTTACCTTTGAACTTTCAACAAATGCATTTCTTGGGAAGACAGGTGAAGGAAAAGCAAAATGATCAGGAGAAAAACTGGCTCCTTCTTTATCCTTCCTCACTGAACAAGGTAGGAATTGAGCTGTAATGTTTTGGAAGCCTTTCCAGTGCATTGTGCTAGGTTCTGAACACGAACCTGAATGAAATTCCACTGATGACTGTGTTTCTCGGCACACTTGGGAACAATATGGGGCCAGAATAATGGCATCCACCATGGCTTCAGGAGCACCTTAGCCCCATGAACCTGTTCTGATCCCCTCCCCAAGAAAGGGCTTTACTTCAGGGCATAATGCAGTCCTAAATGGAGGAAATGATGATAAAATCCTTTAAAATTGTTAATGTTTAATGGTTTCATGTAAAGCTGATAATTGTGTGACAGAACAAAAAATATATATAGGACAATGTCTTTCTATTATAGATTATCTTAGCTTGTCTGGTGAAATTCTAAACTTAGCAAAAGACAAAGAAATTAGAAGTGTATGTGCAAACCAATGTTATTCAACATGTGCTGGACTTTGAATTTTACAATCCAAGCTGAAGATGACAATGCATACACACAGAATTAACAAAATGGCAGCTGTAACCCCCAAACAGCCATTTTTACAAAAAGAGCCCTAAACTAGCCTCTAAGTGGGCTCAGAATTTGTTTACCGAAACATAAAGATCTTATAATTAAACAAAAAAACCAGTGCTTCAGATTTCTCTCTGACAGAAAAGCAATGACCTCTGTATGCTGATGTATATGAAGAAATAGTATTTAATACTGTAGGAGCAGTAATGTGTTATCTTTTATTGCAAAGGCTGCTTGAATCTTTCTGTAAAGTCGATAACATGAACATACAGAGAAATAAAGATTTTTTTCAAGGAACATTAAATTTCTATTCCTTCATATTGTTACAAAAGATTTGAAAAACAACGTGCTCTGGACTTAAGTATCAGACTTACATTTTGTCTTTTGTTATCACTTACAATAGCACTGCTGCTTGAATACCCAGCCATATCAAATGTAAGTTATTTGTATATCTCTATCCTCTCAGGAAATCTTGACCTTGAAATAGAATAAATATGTAACATGTTCATAGCTAACACCACCAGTGCTAAACACCATAGACATTGAACAAAAACATGCAGAAGATGAGCTTGTGCAGTGCTATTTGACTCATTGTTGCAAAATGAGAAATTACAGTTTAAATGTTTTGCTGCCTTTGAATGACCCTCCATTTGTAATTGATTCAGCTCAACAGACTGCAACTCTAAAACCATTGAGATACAGAACTTGTTTGTCCCATGTTTAGAGTATGCTTCAGTCACTCTACCAAAATCAAACTGCACAGGATGGGACCCTCTCTTTTTGAGTGCTTTGATAATATGTCACATTAACTTAGAGTATGAGATGACTGGTTATTCAGGCTGAGATTTTTAAAAGTCCATCAGGAATAAACAAGTAATATTTAGCATTTGTTGAACAGCTCCATAAAAGGAAGTGGACTACACATAAAACAAAACCTATAAATAAGCCTGCAATGTGAAAAATAAATGGAAATCCCTTGAACAACTACCTGTGGCAACTTTGAAAATTCTCTGCAAGTAGTCATACTTACAGACCAATAAGATAACAGCCCTTGAGGTACCTGCTTTGACAACCAAGCTGTCCTGGTTTCAGCTGGGACAGAGTTAACTTTCTTCACAGTAGGTAGTAAGAGGCTGTGTTTTGGATTTGTGCTGAGAAGGAGGCTGATAACATACTGATGTTTATAGTTGAGGACACTCAAGGACTTTTCAGCTTCTCTCCTGTGCCAGTGCCTACAGGTGGAGGAGAAGCTGGGAGGGAGCACAGCCTCTATTACTAGCCTAGGATTTGACCTTAGGTTTAGGACTGAGACCCAAATCGGCAGATGGTTTATTCCATATCACACACAGCACAGTATAGAGATGAGGATCAGTCTGGAAGTTGTCTCGCTTTCTGGGTCACCCCTCTCTAGGGGTCATCTTGTTTTTTCAGTCGGCTCTCAGTGTCTTGGACACTTGGGCTCTTATCTCTTTTCTGAGATTGTGGTTTCAGGACTTTCCCTGCCCTAGGATCCTTAGCCAGGAATGGGCTNTTGATTCTCTCCGCCATGCCCAGGGTGGGGGAGGGTGAGCAAGCAGCTGCGTAGTGTTTGCCACTAGCTGGGTTTAAAACCACAACACATGGACACAATCAGCTGCAGTCAAACTGGTAAACCTTGAGAAATGTGATTTTTACATGAAGACTTGAAGGCCTCTACTCCAGCAAGGCCACAGCACAGACCTCTGATGGCAGGAGAGTGGGGTAAAAAAGTTACAGTACAGGACATGGGTCCCTCCTGATGACACTACCCCAGCATGAAGGTGGGTTGTAGCCTTAAAGATACCCAAAGACAAACATCAACTTCAGATTTATCAAAGATTAAGTAAGCAAGGTTTGGAGTCAAGGGACCATATCATAATAAGTTTGACTCCTAAAAGGTATAAAAGGCCTATCCAAAATCCTGCCTGTTGTCACCAACAAAGAGGAACCTGAGACATGTGGTGAGGACTCAGTAGCTGGTCTTCTTATTTCCTAATAGTCAAACAGAGTTGATCCTGGGGACACATGCACTGTTGTGCTTGTGAGTATGTGGGTGTGAGAACATGAGCAAGTGAAATGTGTGGGAGAAGGATCATGAGAGACTGCAGTCAGTTTTCTTTAAAGCAAATACCACCCTTGCTTCCAAAAGGTCTAGAATTGTGTTTTGTTACGTTAATTTCCTTCAAGAGGACTAACACGAGTTACAAATTAGCTGTTGGACTGAAATGATAAGCACTAATGTGCCAAGCTGGGGAAGGTGCCTAGAGGGTTCTTACAGAGATCAAAGCTAGCTCTGATTTTATTTAATATCTTTAGCATGATTAGAAAAAAAGATTAGAAACACACTGATGGCATTTGCAGATGATTCTTCCCTGGGAAATGTTCCCATCCTTCATTGGGGACATCACGTTATACAGATGTATAATATGGAAGGACTAAAGGAGTCTAGGGAGACAGAAATAAAAACATAAAATTGATCTAGGAAAAACTGAAGGTGAAGAATCTGGAAGAAGGAAGGAAAGGCCAGAACAATTATATTAAATGGGGACAATAAATCAGATCGTCCACCTTGAGGATATGCACATTAGCAGTGGACAGAAAGTACTCACTGACACTTGCTGACCAACAAATACTTATGCTATATGACTAATGAAATACTCTGTCTTACCAATGTTGTGAACAGCAGGAGGACTATCTAAGCTAGAAACAATATGCTAATTGAGAAGTACAAACTCAGGAAAGGAATCTTACTTATTAGTTTTGCATTTTTATTTCAAAGAATGAGTAAGAGAAGGGCAGGGAGGACTGGTGTGAATTTTCGCAGCAATATAATACACCAGTGAATGTAATTTGAGAAGCTACATTGCTACTAGATGGAAAAAAAAGGCATGTGAGAAAAGGGAGTGAGTGTCAATCTCGAGCAAAGATGCAGAGACGAGCAGTGAGAAAGGACTGAGGGGCTAGCATGCAGCTACCTGGGCAGTTCCGCTCTGATAAAGAGAATTTCAAAATATTGCTGTGCCCTCCAGCAGCTATTGTGCAAGGATGTTGGTGATGACCAAAATAACCAGATTCAATGCCCTTAACTGGATATAACAATATGCAAATTTCTACTCAGAGACAGCTATATAAACTGCTTTTCATAGACAATACAGGGAAGTAAGTATTTCTAGGATGAGGCAACTCCCCACAACATAGGTGTGTAAAACAAGGCAAAACAAGGCAAAAAAAAGTAGTCGTAGCATAAAAATGTGACAGATTATTAATGGCTAAAAGTGATAGAATAACAAAATATGTGAATGTGCAGCTTGTAACAGAAAAAAAGTAGTTTTAACACTGGAAAAACTGGAGGAGGGGGGAAAACCTCAGGGAAAGCAATGAATAAACCCATCCAAGACAAGATAAAGCATTAGAGAAGAAAGAATCAGTCCTCCTCCGTTGGAGCTGTACTACTGGGTTTAAACCACACAACTGAGACAGACACTTGTGTGATCGTGACTGCACTGTCTGATGGAGGGTCTGCTGCACTGGGCTCTGGTTACCCCTGCTCCAGCCTGCACATCATCTTCAGCACAGCCATAGTCTCAAAGAGGCCAGTGAAGAAGTGAGGTAGTGACTAACAGGCACAGTGGGGTGAGGGCACTAGTCCTTGAGGCTGGCAAGTTCATTCAGATGGCCTCAGGAATCTTGGTCCTCTATTCCAATTAAAAAGGAGACAATTCAGTCAAGTTGTCTGCCTAGTCCTGTTATTTTGTGCATAATGGATAATATAATCAAAACTGGTACCGCATTTTCCAGCAAATTTACTGTTCATTAAAATTATATATTTGAGCAAGTGGAAATGGCAGAGTTCAAGTTTGTTTTCTCTTACTCATGAGTCATCTGTAAGTACACAAATAAATTAGGCAGTCACAGGAGACTATCAGAGCTACCAGATGCAGTGATTCAGAAAAGTTTCTTAGTCTGGGCTAGTGGAGAAAAGAATTGCAAAACTGGGTGATGAGAAGAAGAAATCCAACAAAATATCAAAGTTTTCAGCTAGCAGGAGGTTTCAAACAATAGAAGAGTACTCTGTAGAAATGAACATTGTCTGACACATCCCATATTGTACCACAAAGCTTTAAACAATTGTGACAATAGGCTTTGCTTTGTTAAAAATAACTTGTCCCTGACTTTTCTCTCAAGTATGCCTGGAGTAACTACTGAAGTGAATACAGTTAGATTCCAGCCACTTACCCTTAGACTCCAGCCGTTTGACTCTGCTATGCACATGGATGGAGAGAAAGAAAACCTGCCCTTTTCTAAAGGGAAAAATGAAGCACATGATGTGGAAAAGAAATGAGATACAGCAAGAATGAATTTTAAAGAAATTATTACCAGAAATAAAACAACCTTGAAAAAAAAATGAATATAGATTATTTAAAAGTATAAAGCTTCCATGTTTCTCTCTCATATAATTGCTTTCAGAGGGACTTATGTATGTGTATACTGGAGACTATTTTTTTTCCTGATGTTGGATTCAAACACTCAGGGAAAGTGACATGGAATCCCAGACCAATGGAAAAGGCATATTTTCTCCCAGTGTCCCACGGAAATATTGGCACCATAACCAACAAGCAAAAGGAGCATCCTCCCCTAAATCCCCATGGTAGCCTCTCCTTGTTACAAGTTATATTTCATGAGGCTGCTGGCTGAGAGTCAGCCATGCTGTCTCCTCACCTCTTCACATGCCTCTCAGGCTGTGTGAGAGGGAGAATACGCCATTTATGACCAAGTTTTCCAGGCTGTCTAAGGACAGCTGAGTTGGATAAAGGGGAATGGACACAAGTAGCATCTATTTCACCTGGAGCCAATCCAAGAGATATACATCAGGTGTAACTATACACCAGGGAGGAGAGGATGCCAGGGAGATACAACATGTAATTGCTCTCCCCTCTCCAACCTGTCTTAGCACGCAGAGTCCTCCTAGCACAGCATGTTCCTCCCAGTGCACAAACGGCTGGAGAGAGATGTCCATACTTTCTACTTTCAAGACCATTTAGAAGCCATTTGAGCAACTCACACAGCCATTGAGAGGCCAAAACAAATCCGTCCCTCTAAAAAGGCTTTTACTCATACATGCCACTTGCTCTTTGACTCGTTTTATCTCTGGTTCATCAGTTCTGTGGGTTTCTTACAACTACACATGCAGCTGGATTTGGAATAGAAACATACTTTGCAACTGTTTGTCCTGTGGTCATAAAACTGTTTTCTCCTTTGCTATGACTTGATCTCCTCTGCTCTCTGGCACGAAACCAAAAGAGAGAACATCCACGCATGCAGATGACAAGGGAAGGAGAAGACTTAGCAACAGAAAACAACATATAAAAGAGGAGGCAATCACAGAGACAAGAAATTTAATATTGATTCAGTAAATTGCATTTAAAGTTAAAGAAAGAAGCAAAAAGAATGATTATGTTGTCAGTTGCAGTGATGGCCACTACCAGGTCTCTACCCTTTCTCTATGTGTACACAACCCTGTGAGAGCAGTAGAAATTATGTGCGCACATAAAGGTGGGAGGGTTTGGAAAAGAAGAGCTTTACCTAGCAGCCATTTAGATAGCTAATCCAAACAGAAATATTATAATGTACAAAGAATAATCCTCATTGTAAAACATTTCCTGTGGAAAAAAGATAGGAAAAGATGCTTACCTATGCATCTCTGGAGCTGTTGACTTGAAAACAAGAAACAAAGGAGCTTTACACTGCAATAGTAAATTTAAGCTGTCAGACGTTTTATGACAGTTTATAGTGTGGCTATGGGTTGTCTTATGCAAAGTATTCCACAATGCTCTGTTTAAAAGTGATGGTACAGAATGGTCTAGTTCACCAAATAAAATTATAATATGCATGTCTCATATGGAGACACTGGGTTTTGTTTTTTAATAAAAGACCAAAATGCTGGAGGTATTCTGATTCCTTGTTGAAGACTAAGCATTTTGGAAGAGCATCTTTTAAAGTAAAAGACAGTAGTACTATAAAAAAGACTGCAGGAAACAAATATGCATGGAGGGAGCAATGGCTAAAAAGAATACTCTGCCACTTTTTTATTCAATTATTTTTAAGCCCTTAGAGACAGAATGATATGTTAAAAAAAATCCCAAGACCCACATCTCTGGGTCTGCAAGAGCAAAGGCATGTCCATTTTCTAACTGAGCCTCGGAATGCCACCACAGTTTCTGGTGCCGTATCACAGGTGACCTCACAAGACTCAGAAACATCCCTTTGGGAAACAAGGGCTATTGCCGAACTAGGAGAAGCAGGATTCCTGCCTTTGTCAGTGCCTCAGTCTTGTCAGAACAGTGACAAATAGTGTAGTCAGCTCAGTGTAATGATTATCTGAAGGCTTTTTAATGCAATGACACTATATGGCTTGACCACACTCTGTACTGCCCAAAGGACTTCTGCAGTCTATATCATAAGGGTGTCTATAAATGCAGATGGGTAGTACATAGTATCTATAGCTGTTGCCTAAAATGTGATTCTAGATGTTTCCCAGCTACATTCATTCCCAAAGGAAGGTCAGCCTCCTTTCAGTGCCTGGACAGCAGTCATAACATTCCTGATCCTAAATAAGAGCCAGTTAGTCCTGCTGTGGTGACAACGTGACTGATTTTCCGTTCTCACTCTGATATACTAGGTAAATGAACATCAATTATTCATACAGGAGGAAAAAGTTTATGTTAACTACTTAGCTTGTGCAATGGAGCGGGTTTCTGCCAAACATTTGATGTTGACATGTACAGTTTGAGAGGTTTTTTCCACAGTTTTCTGCTCCCCAGAGGGAAGCAGACTAGTAGGTTTTTTCATGGGCTTTTAGTTACTCAAAACAATTTTAAGAATTCAGATCATTTAGGGTTTTTATTTAGATTTGAGATGATTGCAAACTGAAATTTGTCTCTCACAGAAGAACCTGATACTATCTATCAATGACTCTTTGGCTAGTTAAATGTAGATAACTGTAGGAAATATAAATGAAAATATGGAGAGATCAACAAACTTAGATGAAAGAACTGGTGACTAAAATTCACCCCAGGTCCGATGTTTATTTATAGGTTTGACTACATGAGCAATAATTCTGGTTTTCCAGTAACAGTCACTGCATGTCTAAAACCCCTCCTCCAAAGTTCTGAGTCATGGATTCCCCTAAGATGCTAGCCCTAATTTGTCTCCAAACCCACTTCCGCAGCAGTTTATTCAAGGTCCATGACAATGAAGTACAGGGCCATTTGTCTCCAGCTTCTCTCGCAAAGACCTACCATGGGCCTCAAGTGGTGTGAAAAGCCAATACAAGGCTACCAAGTAATATTAACTTTAAGGGAAAAACCACTCTTGTAAGTTAAAGTGCAGCAAGGCACTGAAGTGCCCCCACATGTCAGAATTTCATTATCAGGAAAAAAAAAAAAGACATTTCAGTGCTCAAAAGAATATAAACTTTCCAATGACCCTTCATTGAGGGAAGAATAAGAACCTGCTGTACTTGGTTTGTCATCCCCTTTCCTCCCCGGAAGACAATTGCCAAAATAGCATAACCAAAAGCATATTTGGTGTTGAATCATTTTTGATTCAGCAAAGATTACATCTACTGAACTGACTGCATCATTTTAGCATGGAGCTTATACATTTACCTATCTGCAGAAAATGCTTTGTGCTCCACAGGAGGAGGTATTTTTTTGCTTTCTCACTGCATTTCATATAGATGTGTCTGAGAGCGTTTTCTGTGGTCTTCTTAATAGGTGTGTGTGTATGTGCATGCTATGTTCTACTAAGTGATTTCTTCCTCCTTTTATAACAATTTTTATATAAATAGTACTGAATGCTGATTAAAAAAAATCATCCACCAAAACACAATTCTTGTTTTAAACCAGAGGTAAGAGACACTGTCTTGTTAGAAAAGGCAGCAGCATTTCTGTGCAGAAGAGGGATCAGAAATGAACCTTTTTTTCTAAGTAGCCAAGAAAACAAATCATATAAGAATTCAGACCTCTGACCACCTCTGAAGGGGAAAGCTAATGGAAACAGCACCTCACTGGGGACATTACTGCATATCATCACCTAACAGCGACCCTGAGGGAAATGAAACTGAAGAGAAATGGAGCTCTGTGCAAGGGAGGTGGAACTGTTCTCATTTCTGAATTTGAAGCAGAAGAGTCTAATTGCATATACAGCACAGCAAAATGAATAAATATCAGAGGAAAATTGTTTTCAAGCTTTATAAAGGAATGACATGCAGATTGAGAGAAAGGCAAAGTCCTGCATTTCTAGCCATTTTTAATAAATGCAGGATACATAATGACTTAGTCAGAAAAGGAAAATTTAGAGAAGACCATCAATTCCAGGGGATGCACATTCAGCAAAGCATTAGACCTTGCAGGGAACAGGCCATGGAAAGCTGAGCATTCAAAAATCATTGAAAAATTTCTACAGAAACCAAAATTTCGCAGAGGTACAAACATTTCAGGCACCTTTTTTTTTTTTTTCAGAAAGTTGTTGGTTGCTGCAATTCACAACTTTCCTAGGCATGAAATTCCTGCAGCCTGTGTAGTACTGCTGGCACTCAAACTGCTCTGTGTTAGGTAGAAAGGAGATCAGCTGTGAGGCTGGTATCTGTACAAAATCCATCCTGCAGCCTCTTCCACCAAAGCCAGCTCTTGACAGTACACTGACAGTGCTGGTCAACTGCTGAAAGTGGGATAGCAGGAAGAAGAGGGGGAAAAAAGGCATTATTGCTGGGGAAAGGTTAGGAAGCTTATGGTTGGCATCCTAGTGCTGGGGGAGGCTTGGCAAGAGGCTGGAGAGCTGGAGGTGGGATGGGCAGAGGCATAGGGCTGGTACAAAGTGGGTACAGCCACCACCGCTGTCAGGAGCCCTGGCCGCAGCTGACACCAAAAGCTCCAGCTGCCATCCCTGCCAGCAGCAAGGGTTGCTGCATCAAGCAGTACCCAAAGCACAATCTGTTTGGAAACCTCTGCTTCATGTAATATGCATTTCCATTTGATGTTTCCAGGCTGCATTCAGGACAAAGCTTTTTACTGAAAAAGCACCAAAATGTAATAATGAAAAGCAAGTACTCTCTGACAGGTTTTGCAATGCAAGCTTTAAAGGCTTTAAGTACCCCAGACTCTTCCCACTGAATTTAAATGCAAACCTTATTTTTCACTCTGGGGGAGCCCTGTGCCACAAGTGGCAGGATGGACCCCTGCCTGCTAGCAATGGCAGAGTGTTCGCCCTCCTGAGGCACAGCCTGCAGCCCTGTTTGTAGCCCCATAAGGAGGGACTGTGAAGCTGCTGGGTCACCCCAGTGTCTTTTCCCTCTCGACTTTTTTTCAGCTGCTCTGTACCCCGTGCAGGCATAGGTGCGGGCTTCATTTGCCTGCAGCATCGAGCTGCTCTGACTGGGCATGTACTTTTTGCCACAAATCTTACCTCTCAGCCTTGACAGCAAACTGTGCTAGCTGTGCTGACAGAGAGGTCAGTGTGGCCAGATAGGCGGCAGGTGGATTTGCCTCCACTCATCAGTCAAAGCAGATTTCTAGAAGGACACACTAATGATGTTGGACCCACCTATTTCCCATACGACCATGAGCTAAATCTTTACCTCTTATGACATCTAAAAATATGTATAAAATGTTTCCTTCTCTTGCCCTAAAACTGTTAATATTCACAGAGTGTTTTGAGATCCTACAGAGAAGATGGGATAGAAGTATCAAGTTTACTCACCTATAAAGCTTGTATCTCACAACTGGACAAATCTGTGATGCTCTCTCTGCCGTCTGGTGACTTCCCAGGGCACATAAAACCTGAAGCTGGCACCCCTGTGGGGTGGCAGAGACAGCACAGCAAGTATTGTATGTAGATGGCAAAATCGTTTTCCTCCTTAGTCCTGTGTTAAGTGCTCACTGAATGAGTTTGACTCCATAGACTCAAGGACAGCCAGCTCAGGTTGCTTCCTCCAATACTAATACATAAACAAGCTACTCACTTGTTTTTTTCAGTTAATGTTATTCAGAAACACTAAAATGCCGTAGAGTATTCATTCTGGTTCCAGTTGTAGAAACGGAGCATGTGTAATTACCCATGTGGGTAGCAGTCCATCTCACAGCCTTACTTATGCCAGTGAAGGATATTATCTCATTATATCAGCTTAGCAGTCTTCTTTCCCTGGAATTGGAAATAAGCAAGGCACATAAAGGAATGATGAAACAACTAATTATAAGGGACATTATTTTAAAAACTGCACAGTAGTCAAAATCCATTAATGGACTATTTTACATCATTAAACTACTTCCAAGAAAGTATCTAGGCTTTTTGAGCATAAACATTTCTACATTGAAAATGTAACTTGAACCTTCCTCTATGGTTAGCTATTTTTTGAATAAGTATAATATGTGCTTTCATTGATGACAGGGCAAAGATGAGTGAAATTTTTAACTTCATTATATCTATCATCCAAAGTAATTTAGAAGATAGTCCTGCTACATGGAGACTCTTCTGCACTAGAACACTAATAATGACTAATGTCTGGGGAAACAGAAAACAAGTCCTGCTAGCAAGGACTTGTTTTAGCACATGTTTTAGGATTTTTATTTGAATAGAAAGTGCTTTTCTAATTCACAGATAAAATACTTCTGGACCTTTGGAAACTTCTTTGGTGCATTTTTTAGGTTACAATACAAGCAGACTTTGTTTTTGTTTTCCAGCTCTCAGTCCTTCAACACAGCTGAACCTCAAGCTGAACTTCACTCTTTCGTTCTTGCTGATCAAGGAAGAAAGGTTTTGCAAGGCTGAGCTCACCTTTTGTTGTATCTGTGAAACATGTTGGTTAGCACTCAGTTGCAAGTGGAACCATGCTACCCATCCCTTAGAAATATGGGAGCCAAAGAGTCCTGCTCAATGGATCAGTAGCGTCCAAAGGGAAGAGAGGTTGCTGCTCGGGGCAGCAGAGGAAGATGTGGACATCAGGTGATTACAATAAGATCAGCTCGTTTAGGATCACCTCTGTTCTCCATGTAGCTGCAAGAGTGGGCGAAAAGTCTCTTTCCAACTGGGCCCTTTCTTTGACAGTTTACTGGTTCTTCATGGGAGAGGAAAAAGGTGAAACGTTTTGATTAACCCTTTGCTTCACCTTTCTTGGCAAGAAAAACATCCTGGCACATCCCATAGTTGGCACTGTGAAGCTCATAAAAAAAAAAAAGTATTTGGCAGAATGATAGTCAGAGAGTGAAAATGTCAGTGTTTGAGCAAAGATACGGGGTACTTGCTGTAACAGAAAAGAACAGACACCCATTGCTCCCAGAAATAATTCAGTATTGAGACCAGTTGTAATACACTATCCCCCGTTGGTGTTTCTTGCATAACATAGAGGGACTCTGCTTCCATAGCTATGTATGGCAATACAGGTGCCATTCGTGCTGGAGTGAGCAAGCCACATATGCTGGTTTTATAGCACTCTTTGAAAGATACAGTATTGCAGAGTAGTCCAGCTGATGGAGTCTGATCTGGCCTCCAGGATGTCCAACTCATTGGCTTGGAGGCAATGAAAGCTGTTGTCAGAGTAGTCAAATTCCTTCTGAGGCACACAGGCCTTGTGGCCCGACCAGAGCTTCCCTGGCATGTATGCCACTGTACAACAAACTTTTGAGACCCTATTTACAGCAGGAAACTCTTGAAAGACTGGTACCTAGAGACTCAACTAGCTGAAACTGGTAGCTGAATGGAACCCTTTCCTGGCAAGAGGAATGCACCTGTTACATCAGTGCCCTGAGCCATATATATGTCAGTAGCTGGTTAACAAAACCCAGGCCTGGAAACAATGCTGCAGAGTGTATAGCTTTGTTAATGGGTTTGGTAGCAGGACCAATAAAGTTCATTGTTGAGTTTCCCTACAAATGGCTTCCTTTGTGCTGCAGCTTTTTACGTCAGCTTTAACTAGACCTACCAGTTGTACTAGCCAGACTGAGGGCATGATCTTCCCAGAGACTCTGGTTCCCATGAAGTGAAAAGGAGACTTCTAAAACATCCCTAGAATTGCCCTTGGGCTTCTGAAATGGTCCTCTTTGCCTAGGAAACCCCTGTGTCTTCTCTCCCAGGAAAGGAACATAGGAAAATCAAGGCAGAGTGAATTGTGATATTTTTCTTAAATACTCAGGGGAAATGTTGATTTTAAGGCTCCTGTGAGAAATAAACAAATCCACCTGCTATTCACAGTGGGCAGTTGGGTCAGTCTGAGCCTACCAGGCCAGTTCACTGGCTCATCTGAGCTCTGCCTCTGAGAACTTCAGCCCCTGGTGGCACGGCAAATTCACTCTCCACACTCAGAGAAAAGCATGGGGCAACCAGGCTGCCCCTGAGAGGGGAGGCTCAGCCCCCACGGGATGTATGCAGGAGCTACAGGCTCAGGCGGCAGGAAGCAGATGGAGAAGAGGCAGAGTCACTCCCAACAGGCAGGTTTTGAGCAAGAATCTTTAGTGTATGTGACCATGAACTGTCAAGATCACAGTTTGAAACTGTGCTGCTCAAAAGTGAACACTTGGAGTGAGCACAAATTATTAAACAGCACCTCTTGATCCAGGAACAGGCAAATTGCACTTTCCCAGAGAGAGGGAACGTCTATGGGAGGGTGTTGAGGAGGAGCTGCACCAACACTAAAAGAAGCTAATCCTTCCTCGTCGTTTTGGAGCACAGTGGAGAGGGACGACTTACATCTACCTAATTGCATCGGTCTCCTACGAGGACGACTGAGAAAAATCCCATTCTGTTTCCACATGAATTTGTTTTTGTCCTGGTTAGGGAGAAATTTCCGCAGCAGGGGCAGGTCGGCCGAGCCAGGAGATCTCCCGCGCCCGCGGCCCGGCCCCGCGCTGCGCTTCCCCCGGCGGCCAGCGGGGGCTGCTGCGGGCCGCCTCCGCCCGGGGCTGCGGGGTCCGGCCCCGACGCGCCCCTCCGCGGGCACGGCCGGCAGCGGAAACCGCGGGAGCGCCCGTGCAGCCGCCCACCGTGCAGTGACTGCCCTTGCCGAGGGAAAAAAAGCCAAGGGCACAATGGGGCAGCTGGCAGCTTCCTTCCGAATTAAAACCCCTGGGGGAACTCAGACCAAGCCACAGACTGGGGAGCAGAGGGGAGGCAGAGAAGGATTTGGGGGCAATGACCGGAGCACTCGGTCACTCCGAAGTCGGTGATAGAGGGCAGCTGCGGACAGTTCCTCCTGGAGCCGCGCAGTTTGCGCGGGTTCCCAGGCTGCCGTGGGCACGCCGACAGACTCGCCGGGCTCTCGGGTCGATGCGGAAGGGCCAGGACTCCTCGCAGCCCTCCTGTAACTTGCCTTTCAGTTTTGCTGTGAAAACAAAAGCAAAGCAAACAATTCCCTTCCCCCCAGCCCGAAAATAAAGCTCGGGCACCACCCGGGCTGGTCGAAAGGGCTCCATTGTCGTTTTTAAATGAGATATCTTTGCAACCACTCGCCCCTCCCCGAGCCAGCGGGGAGCCGCCCGTATCCCTGGAAGCGAGAGGTAGCGGGGAACAAAAGGCAAACTCCGAAGTGACACTGAAAATAAAAGGGAGCTTCGGTTACCCCCAGGGAAAGGTCGAGGGGGAAAAGTCGCCTTCCCGCCAGCGCCCGTACTCCCGGTGGGCGCGGGAGAGCGCCCCCGGGCTCGGTCGCCAACTCCGCTGAGCCCCGGCCCGCGGCCGTGTCCCGTCTCTGCAGCCCCGAGGGCGCGGGAGGCCGCGGAGCCCCCGTACCGCAGTGCGCCCAGAGCAGGCTGCAGCTCCCCCGGTCCCTCGGCGGGGCAGCCTGGGGTCAAGGAGGGGCTTCAAGACCAAACCGGGGGCACTGACCACCGCGCCCCCTCCCCGCCCGGAGCCGCCAGCCGCGCCGAAACCGGACTCCCAAAAGGCCTGCGATAAATCAAACCACTGGTGCCGGCTCTCATCCCGGCCCTCAGCTCTGCACCCACAGGCACACGCGTGTCCGTCGGCTCCTCGTCCAGCCCCACCCGGCAACCGAGAACCCCTTTCGCCGGCGCCGGCGCGTCCCCGGGCCCGGAGGCACCGCTGCCAGGGCAGGAGCCGCCCTGGGTCCCGACGGAGCCCACGGGGAGGGCGAGGGAAGGGGGGGCGGCAAGGAGACCCACTTAAAAGCTGAGTTCCTTTTTGAAACACTTAGAGACGGCAGGATTGAGAACTATGAATGTATGCGTAAATAAATACTCATGCATACCCACCGCTGGAGGTATGCACCCTCCACACGTGTGTGTATGTGTGTGTAGGCATGTCCGTATACATACAAAAGCACATAATTCCGAAGCTATCTCATGTAATATATTGATAGCTATATCTAAAACCAGATAAAAAGATCGATCCCGGCAGGATTCTGTGTGTAGGCGTGTACTGTTAAGCATTTAGGTATGTATTTATGTCTGTATAATCCATGCCTATATTTTTAACTATCTCTATAGAATAACTTTTCGCAAATTGTCTCGACAACCACCTTCCAGAAATCCTCTGCAGAAATCACCTCTGGCTTGGGTGTATCAAAGATGCCTTGGGGCAACACTAAGTCTTGTACGTGTGTGTACTGACAGCGTTGCGGCAGCGGCTGTCTACTGACATTAAGGAAGCCAGATGTGGAGGACATTATATTAATTGCTAACAATAACGGTGCCAGGATGAGGATGAGGTGCCAGGATGAGACAACAGCTCGTACATCGACGCGAGTGCTGCTGCTATCCACCCCAGGCCACAGGGGTACACAGAGTTACAACTAGCCCTTTCCCCCGGGTCCCCACGCGGGGCAGCCGCGGAGGGGCGCGGCGTGGCCGCCTGGCCGAGGTGTACGCCGGGGCCCCACCGTCCCCGCCCTGGCACGGCTGCCCCGCGCCCGCCACGGCGGCTCCGGGAGCCCTGCCCTGGCACCCCGTCCCTGGCCCCACCCTGCCCCTCTTGGCCAGGAACGGCCCGGCAGAGGAAAAGGCGGGGGGGGGGGTGTCAGAGGATTAGGGCAGGAGGGCTCAGCCGTCCGTCAGGAATTGTGGAAGGACGGAGAGGAGCTGTGGGGAGGCAGCGCTGCCCCTGCACGGAGCCTTGTGAGTGGGGCCGCCAGGGACCGGTGGCGAAGGGTCCCCGAGCAACCCCACATGCGACATGCTCCACACCCTGAGCAGCTGGAGGAGCAACTGTGCGTGCGCTGCGGAGGGGTGAGGATTTTCCCCTTAGCCTTTGGGGGTTTCTCTTGTTTTCTTCGATTCCCACGTCAGGGCAAAGAGATTTCGACCGGTGTATTGTGGGGTTTCTCCCACCCGAACGAGATAAGCAGGGCAGGGGCGCTTTCCCACGGCGTGGAATTGTCCCCATAAGCCACAGCAGGAGTTTCCCCACCCCGGGCTTTCTGTGCCCGGGTGCGCTCTGGGTAGGAATCCTGCCCCACACGCCCGAGCGTGTGCTGTCCGGGCAGGGAACGGCTCACAGTGTCCTGCCCGCGGCCAGCGGTGACAGCGACACAGATCCGCCCTGCTCGGTCACTGCAGAAACCTCCTCTCCCTCCCTCCCGACGTGGGCACTGGGCACATCTTCTATTTTGGGGTGGCTAGGTGGACAGGGCGTGTATTACACCGACGTGCACAAGAAATGGGTGATGAAGTTTCTATGAGCTCGCTGAGGGTGGGTCGAGAGGGGAGAGGTGCAGCAAGCTGTCTCGGTGGTGCCCTTTTTCCAAAGGCGCAGGCCTTTGGGAGAGTAATTTCAATCTCTCTCTGATGTGTTAGAGTTGTGCTGATGACCAGGAGAGAAGAAAGAGTTCTGTCCCAGCTCTACTCTTGCTCCCTTTAACTCTCACTTCTCTAGTAGGGGCTAGGCAGGGGGTGCTTCGAGTGCCGGTGGTTTGGTGCAGCCAGACACTCACCCGTGAACCGGCCCATGGTGAGCACGAAGCACCTCGTGCCTTTGTATTAAGAAGTTACGCCTAGAAATTGTCTCTCTTGTCCCTGCGGGTTGCGTGGGACCCTTCTCCTCTCCCCTCCGAGCCCAGGTGCCCCGAGGGTTTCAGCCAGCCCAGCCGGCCCGTCACACCTAAGCACATGGTTAAGTGCTGCGCGGAATCGCGGCCGCGCTCCTGCGTGGGCTCCTCTGGCGGAGGAACCGTG
Source organism: Syrrhaptes paradoxus (assembly GCA_013400615.1). Taxonomy (NCBI): domain Eukaryota; kingdom Metazoa; phylum Chordata; class Aves; order Pterocliformes; family Pteroclidae; genus Syrrhaptes; species Syrrhaptes paradoxus. The sequence continues at coordinate 220,475 of VZTO01005177.1, forward strand.
CGGAACCAACGCGGGAGCTGAAGGTGCCTGAAGGAGAGGAAAAGCAGTTTGGAGTAAGGAGCCGAGTTAGACGCCGGACCAGGCGGCAGTGCCCTCCTCCCCTCTCCGCCCGGCGAAGTGGGTGGCGAGGCAGAGCTGCAGGCCTTCGGCGGCTCGGGCTGGCCGAGCGCATTTGATCCCCCTTGGAGAGGCACACCGGCTCGTATAAAAAAAATACATTGTTGTCTTTGGAGAGCCCTGTGCGCACTTTCAAAACCTGATCCTTGAGTTCCCAGCCCCCGCAATCCAGTTGATGAGGAAACGCGCTACAATCTTGGTGGCACCGTTTCCATTGGGATTGGCACCGTTTGATTGACAAAGTCTCCCATTCTCCCACCTCTCGAGTGCTATCAAACGGATTGTGTGGGGTCAGAAGCTGTTGAAGGGACGTCCGTGTAGCCGCATTCTGCAAACAGGGGTTGAAGACCGTGCCTTTCTCATGAAAATGCTTCCACCAGGCACAACGCATCTCATCTTCCCTGCTCTCCTACTTAGCATTTCCTTTTAACTCGAGCGTTTACTAAGCAGCATCACCAGGTAAACGAACACATGACCAGAAGCAGCCTAGGCAGGACCCCGTCGGGGCAGCCACCCTCCCCGGAGCGGCGGGGGGCCAGCTCTGGCAGACGAAAATTGGGTGGAGGGTTTGAAAGAAAAGGGTGAGCGGACGGGACAGGGCAGCAGCGAAGGCGCTTTCTCGCCACTTGTCCGCGGTTTAACTCGTCCGTTATAGCGCATTTGGGGCAGGAAAGGAGGAGCAGAGGCTGACCTGCTTCCTTGTCAATAGGTCTATCTAGAGGGGCTAAAAAGTGCTGTCGGCACCTTGCGGGGTATACGCGCGTCGGTGTGTTTCTAAATAAGCGGTCAGATCCACAAAGGGGGTTTCAGCCCGCTGTTCGGCGAAGGGGGAGTGAAGAGCTCCGGCCTTAATTGCCCTTTGCAAGACCCCGCGCAGAGCCCAGGCTGGACTCGCTCGGGTTGATCTAACCGAGACATGTTTCGGAGGAGATTTAATCTGCGCTCATCCGAGCGGGAGGGTTTCCCCGCAGCCGGTGGGGCAGGGGTCGTTCCGGCGGCGCCCCTGGGAAGGTTCAGGGCGGGCGGCGGGGCCCCGCGGCCAGCCCCGCTCCCCGCCGCCGGACCCGGACCCGGCTCCCCCCCCGCCGCCCCACCTCGCACTTCCCAGAGGGAAACGCCGTCGCGGCTCGTGCCCCACACATTGTGCGGTCAGTCACTCTCGTTCGTCTCTGATTTGAGCCGACCGCAGCCTGATTTTGGTGGAACCTGTGGCATTTTTTTCCCCTTCCATCCACCCGCTTCTTTTTTAAGAATAATAAAACAAGCAGAGAGCTGATGTGCCTGAGAAATACGGCGGGNAGTTCGAGTGTCTCTCTGTGTAGGAACAAAACCAAAGACCGTACTGAAAAATACGCGCAGAAGGGATAAAGGGGGCGGAAGGGGGGGGGCAGCGAGGTGGGGGAGGGAGGGAGAGAAATGTTCCAGGGATCTGGAAAGACAAGAGCTAAAGATATGGAAATAAAAGACGTAAAAGCAGATGCCTTTCTAGCCCAAAGTCGCCCTTCCCTGCCTTTGGTGACCCCGCAGACTCACAACAAGCCCACTTCGGGGTATTCAGCCTTGAGGGAGCTGGTGCCGGAAGAGGCAGTTGAGATGATGTAGAAGAGCTGGAGGCCTGATTGAAGGAAAGTTCCTCCGATTATATTTGTGTGGAAAAGCTCACCTCTTGCAGAGCTCTAAAGTGTAATCAAGGCTGAGGCTTACACTTGAAGGATGTTAACTCTCATACGGGAACCTACTTTCTCCTAAACGGTTTCTTGCCTAGTGAATGAAAGCCTCCCAATTGAAGCAAAATGATCCTTATGTACTAATATCAAGCACAGTCACAAAGCGACCGGCTATTTATGCTGCCACTTTAGACAAAGATATTTAGTTATTCCCGGGTAGCAAGTGCACTTTTGCATTTTTAAGCACGAACCAGCCGAACACAAACATATTTACAAGTGCAATTACCAAATAGTTACTTGACACTTCAAAGTCACTGGGTTAACTGTACCTTCGCTGTAATTTTCTTAATATTCATGTAATCGCTGTATTAAATTTGGTTTGCAAGGACTGTAGGCCGAGGTGTGAAACACTCAGGGGAGGTTTCTCTCCTCCGCCCGGGAACACCCCGAAATACGAGCTTTGGAGACACTGGACAACCTGGGAGATTTCTCCAAAGACCCGAGTGACATTTAGCTGCTGTACGTGTGTGTGGCTGTGAATGGGCTCGCTTTTGTTTCCACACCGGATCCGAGAAGAGATCTGAAAGTGCCAGAAATTGCGGTTTATTCGAAACTGCAGGGAATTCATTGGCAAGATGGTGCAGCAGATGACCTGAGAGGTCTTCTCCATCCAGCTCCTGTGCTGTATAAATAACCTTAGAAAGCAGCTTCAGGTTCAGAGGGACCGCGAGAGCCTGTGGCAGTCTTTGCCTTTGAGAATAACGAGCGACATTTTATGCTAACCTATTTTTCAGCAAGTCTCTCACCCCAGGCAATTAGATTATTGCTTGTTTTTGCAAACTTGCATCTTCCACTTATCCCTGCCGTTAAAAAAAAAAAATCCCTAAGTGAACGGAACTTATGGGTTTAGGGAGAGAAACGATCCTCGCACTTGGGGTCTCGCAGTGGGTGTCTTAGCAGACATAGAGATCCCAAGTGCTGCTCAGCCACCAGCTGGCCCGGGGTACCCGACACGCCGGTGCAGGGGGTTCGGAGCGCTGGGCGCGGGGGCCCGGAGCGGAACGTCCGCCCTGCTGAGAGCTGCCCTCCCGGCAGCCGGGCTCCTTCCGGACCAAACTTGGTGGGGGGAGAGGGAGGCTCCGTCCTTTTGCTCACCGGCATTCAGCCCCGTCTCCCCAGCTCTCACAAAGGCTGGCTTGACAGTCTTGCCACCCGGGAGCTGATTTTAAATCCTTTCACCCAGTCAAATGGGGGTCTTTTCGCTTGCCTTCCATTTCCCGGCCGCGATATTGCCACCCTCGAGAAAAATAAAATGAGTTGTGCTCACAGGGTCTCTCTCCCTCTTTCCCTCTCTCTCCCGCTCTCTCTCTCTTTTTAAAGACATAAAAAAAAAATCCTGACAAGTAAAACTTAAAGGTGTTTACCTTGTCATCAGCATGTAAGCTAATTATCTTGGGCAAGATGTAGGCTTCTATTGTCTTGTTGCTTTAGTGCCTATGCCCCGCCTCTGGTGGCAGCCTAAAACCTGGCGTCTGGCTAAAACAAACGAAAGGCAGCCCTGAGCCTCCACTCAATCCAATTAAGGCGGACTTCGTCCACTCGGTTACGTGTACATCCAACAAGATCGGCGTTAAGGCAACACCAGAATATTTGGCAAAAAAAAAAAAAAAAAAAAAAAAAAAAAAAAATTTGCCTCCCATTCATTTTTTTTTTTTTTTTTTTTTTCCCCCAGCCGCCGAATCATGTCGATGAGCCCAAAGCATACGACTCCTTTCTCAGTGTCTGACATCTTGAGTCCTTTGGAGGAAAGCTACAAGAAAGTGGGCATGGAGGGCAGTAACTTGGGGGCTCCCTTGTCAGCCTACAGACAGTCTCAGGTTTCTCAGCCGGCCATGCAGCAGCACCCCATGGGCCACAACGGAACAGTGACTGCCGCCTACCATATGACAGCGGCAGGGGTCCCCCAGCTCTCCCATGCTACGATGGGGGGCTACTGCAATGGGAACCTGGGCAACATGAGCGAGCTCCCGCCTTACCAGGACACCATGCGGAACAGCGCTTCGGCGACAGGATGGTACGGCACCAACCCGGACCCCCGCTTCTCCTCAAGTAAGTTATCCCGGGGCTGGGTGGCCGGCGGGGGGTGGCCGCGCACCTGCCCGAGGGCAACGGGCGCCGGGGGCTCCGCGCCAGGGCAAAAGTCGGTCCAAATCCCAGCCACAGCCCCCCCCTCCCCCCGCCCCCCCCAATTCCTTCTCCTGCCCGAGGATCGTGCCCGGTCCCTCCTCCCCGGCTGGTTTCGTGGCAGCCTCCCGGGGTTGCTTTTGCGGGGAAAAGGGGGAGCGGGAAGCCCCGCGGTGACGGGGAGCGGGAGCCCGCGGCTCGCCGTCCAGCGGGGCGGGAGCGGCACGTCCCGGGAGCCCCGGGAGGGACCCGGCAGTGCCGTTCCCCGGGAGGAACCCGGCAGCGGGCGGGAGAGGGGGCAGCCGGAGCGGCGGGAGCCACGTCTCGGGAGGCGCGGGGGAGAGCGGGGCGAGCCCGCCCCGGCAGGCGCCGGCGGAGCGCCTGTCCCCGCCGCTCCCGCCGCGCTGTCATATCAGGTGTCCCCCCCGTGCAGGGCGAGCTGTCGCCTTTATTCACCAGGGCTGGTCTGGGAGAGAAGGGGGTCCCGCTGGCCACCGCTTGCCCCGGGGGCGCGGGATATTGTTGGGGAGCGGGGGCGCCCCGAGTCCCCGGCCGGGGCTGGGTTGCCGGGGGGCTGCGGGGCCGCGCCGGGGGCCGGCGGCGGGAGCGAGGGGCCCCGCTCGGGCCGGGCCGAGCCACACCTAAACCGTGCCGCCTTCTCCCTTGCAGTCTCTCGCTTCATGGCGCCGTCCTCGGGCATGAACATGGGAGGCATGGGCAGCCTGGGCTCCCTCGGAGACGTGAGCAAGAGCATGGCCCCGCTCCAGAGCACGCCGCGGAGGAAACGGAGGGTCCTTTTTTCCCAGGCCCAGGTTTACGAGCTGGAGAGACGTTTCAAGCAGCAGAAATACCTCTCCGCCCCGGAGAGGGAACATTTAGCCAGCATGATACATCTCACCCCGACTCAGGTCAAAATCTGGTTCCAGAACCACCGCTACAAGATGAAACGCCAGGCCAAAGACAAGGCTGCACAGCAGCAGATGCAACAGGAGAACGGCTCTTGCCAGCAGCAGCAATCTCCCAGAAGGGTGGCGGTGCCAGTGCTTGTGAAGGATGGCAAGCCCTGCCAGGCAGGCTCAAACACACCCACAGCAGCTATCCAGAGCCATCAGCAGCAGGCAGCTACAACGATCACAGTGGCTACCAACGGCAACAGCCTCGGACAGCATCAGAGCCACCAGACAAACAGTGCGGGGCAGTCTCCAGACCTGGGACAGCACTCGGCCAGCCCTTCCTCTCTGCAGAGCCAAGTCTCCAGTTTGTCTCACCTAAACTCTTCTACTTCTGACTATGGCACTGCCATGTCTTGCTCCACCTTGCTATACGGTAGGACCTGGTGAAAGGATTAAACAAAGCAAAAGGAAAAAAAAAAAGGGGAAAAAAAGCGCAGTTTTTTCCAGTCACACAAATCTCTGTCCTGTCCGAACTACTGGGTGTTTTTTTCGTTCCTTTTTTTTTTTTAATTTCTTTTTTAGTGCTTTTTTCCCTCCTATTTCACTGAGTGGTTCTCTGAGGACCTCTAAGAGAGAGACTTTTTTTTTTCTTTCTCGGTTTTGTTGTTACTCTTGATGGTTTTAGGTTCTTTCTTTTTCCTTTTTTTTTCCCCCAAGGTTGTTGTATGGGGTGTTAAAAAAATTCTGACTAATAACCGTGGAGCAGTCTGCAGAAAGGGGACCACTGTTAGGCATGGTCCGAAGGCTTGGATTTCAGACGTACACTTTGCCAGCGTCTAGGACTTGCATGTAAATATAGAGATTTTGGGGGATGGGGTGGTTTTCCCCCCCAAAAAAACACATTCGTGTCACCCAGACACAAGAAGCAGCTTCCCCCCTCCCCCGGTCTCCTCTCCCAGCCCCGCCGCCAGGGCCAGCGGATGGAGACGTGGAGTCATCAAAGGCTTGGCTTTTATTTTCCTCCTTACGTTTGATGTGAACATGTAGCTGTATAATGCTGTCAAAAGTTGGACTAAACCCATAGTTTTTAGTAGCCTGTATATTTTGTTGTAAAAAGAAAAAGAAAAAAATACAATCAACCAAACCAACCCCCACCTTTTTTATGGACACTGATCGCCCCGTCGTAAATCCTCTGGCAGTTTGTTATTTGCGCACGCCGCCTTTTCCTGTTGTAACTTATGTAGATATTTGGCTTAAATATAGTTCTTAAGAAGCTTCTAATAAATTATACACATTACGAATATTTTTTTAAATTTCCCTTTGATTCCCTCTCCTGACCCTCCCTTCCCCGCATGTTTTGTTTTTTTGTTGTGTTTTTTTTTGGGGGGGGGGGGTTATTTTTTTTTTCTTGATGGAAAAATAACCCGGGATGCTGCCAAACCCAGAAATCCCCCTGCCTTTCCCAGGGCTCGGCCTCTGTTCCCAGAGGGGAGCTGCGCCAGCGAGTTAACGGGATACAGGATCGGTCCTCAGTGCGCAAAAGTGACAAGCAAACGCGAGGGATTCCCAAACTCGAGAGTGAAGGGATCGAGTCCAAATTCATTAGCCCGATTATTGGGGGGGCGGGGGGCACCTCAGAGACTTCTTGCTAGAGAAAGCAAAGTATTCCGGGAGTAGAAATTCAAATGCCAAAGGCAGGGAGGAGAAAGAAAGTAAAAGTCTAACGCTACTAGAAACAAATTAGCGAAGAACCTGCTGACAGTATAGAACATGCGGCCTATTCAACGAGCGCCCAGTTTTAATACCTTGCTAAAAAAAAAATTCTACCAGGTTTTCCTGTGTACTTGTATTTTAAGGGAAGTACAGTCACCTTATTTATGATCAAAATTAAATGATAGTTTATTGTGTACAACATGTAGTTTTAATTAACTTTCTTTCTCAGACGGTATTTAGTCTTCTCCATGTACCCACCCCGCAGGCACACACGCACACCGCCATGCAGTCTCTCCTTCACACCTCCACCCCACTGCCACGGCGAGATGTTCTCTTCAGGCTGTACCTCACTGGAACGCAGGCTGCTTTGGGTTTAGTTTTGTTTGTTTGTTTGTTTTTCCCTCTAGCCATTTGGGAAGCTTGGAAAGAAGGAGCTGAGGGGAAAGTGCGTGTGCGGGCACGTGTGAGTGTGGGTGCGTGGGTGTGCGTGGGTGCGCGGGGTGTGCTCCCGGCTGAGACACCGATGGGCGGTTGGTAGGAAGATAAATATTATGGGTAATGCAAGGCATTTAGATATTAACTTTGCTGTAAATATGTAAAGTGTATGAAGTTAAGCAGCTCTTATCGGAGAAGCCCGAAATACATGTAATTCGCTGTCTTTCGGTTCCCAAATATCGCTTTTGTGAGTGTAACAAATTAAGAAGTCCCCCATCCTAAAAAACCTCATAGAGTGGTTTCCTTTGTATCTGCTTTTCTGTTTCGTTTTTTTCTCCAGATCCCCTCAGTTAAACCATGGAAGCGAATCGCAGTCATTGAAAGACCTCTGAATTGCAGAGGTATTATGAAATGCTCATATTTTTGAAGAGAAAGCAAGCAGCTTGCCCGGGATGGAAACAACGCAAACTCCAGTTTAAGTAGCAGCTTTCTAAAGCTCCAGTCTTTTATTTATACAAGATAGCCGGTGTTACTCGGACACCAAGTGCTATTTTGGATGGAGAAAAAGGGAAACAGACAGAAAAAAAAAAAAAAAAGATTATCGGATTCTTTCTGCCTCCCCTCCTTTACTTCTAACTAGAGATCATCACGTGTGTCAACAGGAATTTCGAGACCTTTCATTCTTCGTATTATGTCCTGCTTTATACAGCGACATTCTCAACTAACCCAAAGTATATTCCTTATTTTTTTTCCTTTCTCTACTGAGAATATTAGTTTCAGAGCTATAAGCATGGCGGGGGGAATCTGGAGTTTAGTGCTGTTATTTGTGCTAGAAGAAGCAAGTGCTGGGAATTCCTGGTCCGTGCCAGCTTCCACAAAGAGAGCGAGAGCAGGGTTAACTACGGATTTTTAAAATCAGGGTTAGTTTCTCCCGGAGTTAATATACAAAACCGAGGGGGAAAGTGGTGTGGTTAAGTCGACATTTCCCCTTAGATGTAATTAGTGTTTGCATCTTTTCAAACACAGGAACGTTCAAAAGTGAGAAGCACTGAAAGGCCTTAATACAGTCGAGAAATAGTATTTTGTCTCCCTCCCCCCCCAATATTGAAGTTACCATGTTCGATAGAGATCCAGCCAGTGACTTTTCATTATAGACTTCGGGGGAAATAAATGAATTTTATTGTGTCTCGACAACCTCATAAACACATATTTGGTGGTGGGTGTAATTACTGTAATGGATTATTATGTACACTGACTTATCTTTCTTAAACTAGATTTAGTTTCGATTAAATAAACTCGTTTCCACTTTGTCTGATGTCGGCTTAGTTTAAAGTCTGTTTACTTGTTCCACAGAAAGGTGAATTCATCTCTTTATTAAGCACTAGAGACCGAGCAAACACAGTTCAAACTGTATTTACATATCAATCAGGAGAAATGCAAACAAACTGCTCTTTAACAATTTTATAGAGTTTTTTTTAATGACATTGTGTTATTGCCTTTTATCATAAAATTCTTTGTATAAACTAGTTATGCCTTGATTGGGATTAAGATATTTCGGGGGTGGGTGGGGTGTAAATACATTTTAATCTCCAGGCTCCCTCGAGAATACTCACGAGAATTTAGACACTGTATAGCTTTTCTAAATTAAAATATGTGCCTCCGTCTAAAAGCCTGCTTCTTCCAATACACTGATTTTCAGTCTCCCTGTAATCAATGCAGAACTTAGATAATGGGATAGCGAAGGGGAGGGGGGGGACAGCATGATTCAAATCTGAAATGATGGAAGAAATGCACGTTTCCCCATATAACTGCTCCTTTATTGATCTGAGACCGTGGGCATCCCGTATTTGGAGAGATAAAGGGACCTAGGGAAGAATGGCTATTCCCTTCCGCTCCCCCACTCCTTGGCACTGCCTGCAAATGTAGGAGAGTCGCGGAGGGCATTTTTCCCTGCTGTAAATAGGAGTTCATGCTTGAGTGCCATGAAGTGCGCATGTAGTGGCACAGCAGGCTGTGGGAAAAAAAAAAAAAAATCATCACCACCACCTCTACCACTGCCACAACAAAAACGACAATAGCAAAAAGCTTCTTCATATTTGCTGTTTCATATCAAAACGGGTTGTGGGGTAGTGTTTTTGTTTGCTTGTTTCACAGCAGCCCGTTAGCAGGAGGGATGCTCGGTAGGAAGGGCTGGGGGGGGGGCCGCGGCGGCGGGGCCTGCACCAGGCTCGGGGCTCCCCGGGAACGGCTGCCGGAGCGGCGCGGGGCCGGGACCATGCCCACGGAGGGAGGAAAAGCGATGGGGAGCTGATCTAAAAGTATATCGCCTGCATCTTGGCTCCAAAGGCAGTGCAGGGCCCTAAGACAGCATTCAAAGTGCAGATCCCAAACAATGTAATCTGAGACAGCTCTGAGATGACACCAAGAGAAGTTGCCCCAGAGGGGAGGGGGGGAAAAAGTATTTTCGGAGTTTTGTGGCGGAGCGCAGGTAGAGGGGCCTCGCTGGGAAGGCAGCCGCGGTCCAACTTGTGACGGCTGTTCTTACAAAGGAGAGCTAGAGGTAAAGACTGAGTGACTTCTGAAGAATTTCAGTCCTTTCACGTCCGTGTCTGGAGTAAAGCTGAGAAATATTTTTTTGTCTGTCTGACCCGCTGCTCCTCTCATGATCCCCTTAAGGGGGAAAAAAAACCAACCCCTCCAAACCCTATGTAAATGGTAATACTGTTTATATGTATCAAATGTGCACAGAGATATGACCCAGTACGACTCTTCCTATGAGGCAGAGAGATTACCGTCTCCGGCAAAGTGGTGAATAATACGAAATTACTTTTTTTTTTTTTTTTTTTTTTTTTTTTTTTTTNGCAAGCACATTAGGGAGCAGGTAAGGTCAAAGTTTTCTATATCCTGTGTCTTTCTCTCGAAGGCTTCTGGTCAGCTATATAAATAAGACGGTGAATAAGATGTATTGAGGTAAAAATAAACTGAAATTCGTTTTGATGCTTAAAACAACGTAGTATGCAGAAAATGTATTGAGTAACCTAGAGATTAAAACGTTAACTATGAAATTTAATCTTCGATGTAAAGGTTTTTGTTGGGGGAGGGGGAAGAGGGAAATCGGTATTTTTTTTACAATGACACAGACATTAAGAAGCAAAGACATTAACAAACGGCCGAATGCATTACCTATGAGAGATAGCATGAATCCACTGTCCTGAGCTGGTGCATAGAACTGGGGGGAAAAAAAAAAGTATATTCTGAAAACATTTACCAAGTGACTAGCGATATTCTAGGTCTGTTTTTACTGGCTAGCTCCATATCTTACGCTAACAACTAAATCTGAATACGATGGCTGCTGTGTTCTGACAGATATCTATTCCAACACAGCGGGACTTTCCGAATAATTTAGTATTAGTTTGTAGGTTGTGCTTCTTTAGCAAGTGGATTTACATTCACTGATTTTAGTGAACGTATACGACATTACATTCGTTCGATGAGAACTCCCCATATCATTCTGAATAGCGCTTCATCGATACTTAAAGTGTACAGGAGAATAATAAAGCGCTTGTACACATAAGGCTGGGGTTTTTTTGGGAGGGTGTGTGTGTGTGTTTGCTTGCTGCTCTTTTTTTTCAATAAAAGCATAGTTGCAGTGCTTAGAAAACTAAGCAAGGTATGAGCTGTTCACTTCCATATGTTCTAGTGGATTTCACTGGAGTCCTCAATCAAGAAAATTTGGGCAAGTAATTTGGGCAAGTAATGTGCTAGAAGGCGACAAACTTACACACACCTGTGATCTTGGAGGGAACAGACTTTTTAACTTCATATCAAAGGTGTTGATGAAGTGGCTGAGTTCATTTCAGTGTGTTACTGACCTAATAATGTGACTCTAGGACACGGTTCTTTCGGAGTTTCTCTCGGTGCTTTTGTTCCTTAAACTTTTTGTTGTCGGTGGTGCTGTTTCCTAGAAAAGCTCTAAAAAATATTATCTTTGTCTGGAGCACCTTCTTGGTCTGGGTTTTTGCTCTTAACCTGTGCGTTACTTCAGAAACGCCCTGTTGCTGCTGTGAAATGGAGGGTGTAAAGGTCCCCGTCCCCTGCACCTCTCTCTGCATTAGCTCACCCCAGAGAAGCAGAACCAAGGGGATGACCGATGCGGAGCTTCTAATAATTTGCGTCTATATACGAATTATATTCGTGTGCATCTGACAATGTATGTAGCAGTAGATGTGCCTGGCACTAGCTGTGGGTTCTGGGGAGTGAAGACGGGCAGGAATGAGAAAATTGTTACTTTGAAAGAAACATTGCCCGCTGGCCTGTGCCTCCGCTCTGCTCTTTATTTTACACCGTGGAAATTCTCCCGTGACTTGCCGCCTTTGCCCGCCCGAAGCTGCCTCAGTGGGACGGGGCGGCGACAGGACCCGGGGAGGCGGCGGGACCCGGGACGGCGGCGGAAGCCCGGCGGGATCCCCGTTGCGCTGCCCCTCCGGACCCCGTTGCTTACCAAAAAAAAAAAATTTAAAAAATCCGACACGGCCAATGTCGCCCCCGGTGCTCAGGTAGCGGTTCTCTCTCCGTCGAGGGAACCTTGATTCTTTCCGTTGCCAGGGGGCTCTGAGGCTGCGGGGGCCGCCCGCGTCCCGGCCCGGAGTCTCTTGCAGGCGGTGAACCCCCCCCCGCCGCCCCGGTGCCCGAGGGACAGGGCGCAGCCCCGCAAAGTGCCGGGGGCAGTTCCTGCCTCGTTCCTCGTTTGTCAAACGCCGGCTCCGGCAGCCCCTGCCCGCGCTGCCAGCTGCAGGTGCCGCCGGGCAGAGCTAGCTGTGCGTGCCCACCGCCCCTCGCCTTTGGCACAGGGAGAATGCCCGGGCGGGAGAGCTGCCAGCGCCGGGCCAGGGACCCTTTTGACTGCCGTCCAAACGAGGCTCCCGAACACCGACACAGTGTTGGCCACCTCCGGCGTCTTGCTATAGCTTGGGCGAGTGGCATGGAGCTCAGCGACCCGATACGGTCCCGTCACTGCAACACACACGACATGTGCCTGGCTGGGTAATGGCAGGGGACCGCGTGACACCCTCGCGGTAAAAAAAAAAAAAAAAAAAAAAGACGGAGGACGGGATGCGACCGGACCAATTTGCGTCTTCGCAAAGGTACTGTGTGAGCGTGGGGAAGGACAGAGGACAGGTCCCAGCACTGGCACCTGCTGCACTGTCAGAGGTTCCCCATGTAGCCCCTTTCGCAGGAGCCGGTCCGGGGGCAGCGGCCCGCCGCTTCCCTCTCCATGCCCGGCCGAGCGGCGGACCTGGCCGCGGCGCCCGCCCCCTCGGGCATCCCGGCGCGGGGGACCCCGCGCTCTGCCGGGCACGCAGGACGGGGCACCCCCACCCCTCCCAGCCCGGGTCTCGTTTGGTTGGTTTAGGTGGGGAGAAAGCAGCCCCCGAAGAAGCACCCGAGAAAGTCTGGGCTTCCCGAGTGGAGGGACGGCGGGGGTGGGAATGGGAGCGGGGCAGCCTGGGCCAGACTTGCGGGGCCGGGGCTTCCCCCCATCATTGTGGGGGCGCGGCAGAGGAACCCCGCTTCCTGCAGCCCCTCTCCCTCGGGCGCGGGGGGCTGCCCGTTTTCTGTCCTGTGCAGATCCCCCTTTTCTCTCCTTGCTTTTTAATTGCCTTTCTGAATTGGAATGGATCATTCTTTGGAAGATATGACAGGGTTTAAAGCTCTCATTACGTATCAATAGACGGAACCTTTGCGTGGAGGTTGTCCTCGCTCTTCAGTGCGTGAGCAATAGCTGTTGCTCCCTGTCTCTGGCTTCTCCATGGACACACACACATACACAGACTTCAAATAGTGGCTCACAAATCCGCACCCAGACATGGGAACCGTGGTGTCCCGTGGGAGTAGGGAGGGTGCCGGTAGATTGTGTATTTTTGTGCGTGGTGCCATGGGGAGGCTGAGCATGGCAGGGGAGAGGCTCTGAAGCAGCCCTGCCGTGGGGAGGGCGGACGTGTTCGTGGCGTGGAAGTCCGGGCACGACGTGGGCTGTGCATGGAGTAGGCTCCGCTGTGGTGACTGAACGTGTATACGCTGAGGGGTGACGGGGGAGGGTGTGTGGGTGTGTGTGTAGCGGGGGACGGGGTGTTTGTCTGTCAGTGCATCGGCTTTCCAAAATGGCAGCGTAATTATCTAGCTGAAACATTCTCAAATGGCAAAAAGTTGCGAAATAGATCGAGCTCCCTGAGATGAGAAGGAGCCAGTTTCAGAGCTGTGCAACCATCATGCTTTTTTCAATACATTTTAAACAAGAGGATCTAGCGAGTGATTCCGATTCAATACACATAATCAGTTTGGAAGTCCTATTTCCATTTGAAAAAAGGCCTATTTGCAATCACGAGGGCCGGACATGCTCGAAGATACAGGACGCATTCAGAGTAGGTGGTAGGTGAGAGAATCTACAGACGAGCACCAAATATTTTCTTTCCGCTGCAAACTTTTTACACGGTGCTTTAACAGCGATGTATTTTTAGTATAACATTTTCTTTGAAAATATGATTTAATTGCTTTAGAAAGCAAGGTTTTGGCCTACAGAGAGACTCCCCGTTGGGAAAAAGAAAAACAAAAAAACAAAAAACCAAAACCAAACCAACCAAGAAAATAATTATGATTGGAAAAGCATGTTGATTGTCCTATCAGTCCCTTAGGGTTAACAGTCATTTAATCAAGAATACATCGGGCAAATGATTCCATAGAAAATTGTAACTTATTTTAAAGTAAGGCCTGGAGGAACGTCAGTTGCACGGGGGTATAAAGAGGACCTATGGCCCGGCAGAGCAGCCAGCGCTGCCCGGAGAAACCCCCTCTGCCGGGGCATCCCGCAGTAAACCGGGGCTTCCCCGGTCTTGTGCCCCGAGAGCCGCGTCCTGTCCTGCTGAGAGAGTGGGGGAAGAGATGTACAACAGCCAGAACACAGAGCCTGGGGAATTCAGGGAGGGCAAACTCCCCACTCGCCTCGCCCCCCGCAGCAATCCCCGCTCCGAGCAGGCACCGCACCTCCCCGCCCCCGCTGGCTCCGGAGCATTTTTCTTGTTCCTCAAGTGCCCGAAGCCAAGAGAAAGCCAGGAGGCCTACGCGTCCTCCATCGTAATCATGCAGGAGAGGAGCGGGCAAGGAAGCTGAGGCTGGCCTGCGGGTAACCAATAGCGAAATAACGGCTCTCCCAACACCGAGCATCGCACATTAATTGGCATTTCCGATTTCCCTCATTTATTTGTTTACGTGTCTGGAAGCGCCGCTGACAGCGCGCTGCGGCTGCAGACAGTGTCCCAGCCCCGCTCTGTTTTCTGCTCGGGTTTTGAAGAGAGACACTTGCTTCTTGCAGCTAAATGTCGCGGCCCGTCCCAGTCACAGCAGCCCTGCTTTTCCCGGCTCCCACCCTCCACCGCACTGTTTTGTTCTCTTCCACTTCAAAGGGCCAAATCAGCCCTTGGGAAGGAGCGGTGGGAGTAAATAAATAAATATTTGCATAAATAATGTAATGGCGTAGAAAGCTGAATTAGCCCTATAAGAGGCACAAACTGCTATTACTGACTTGCAAACCGCACTCATGCCGAGGAGGATGACGGGTGGGTTTGTGCAGAGCTCCGTCCTCCCCGGCATCATTTGGGGGGGTGTCCCCGCGGGCAGCCCGGGGGCCCGTCCCGCTTCCTGGCCCCGGGCAGGGTGCAGGGCCCCGCAGCCCCCCAGCCCCCTTTCCCCACTTCGTGCCCGCGGCTGGCAGCGGCTCCCCGCGTGCAAATCGCCCTCCTTTCCCTAGCAAGAAAGAAAGAGCAGGGAAACTTCTCTCCGTTTTGATTTTTACCTTGCTGCCCCCAGGCCTCTAAGGAGCGATCCCTCACTCCCCCCTCCGCGCCAGCTAATTAGGTCTGAGCCCTAATTATGGCTCGGGCCAGACGGCCCGGCAAGGGGCCGGGTGCAGGAGGCCCCGAGGGGTTGCGCTCCGCTCTTTGAAGCGTCTCCTCCCGGCCCGAGGTCCCTCAGGAACATATCTGTTCTGTCCCGTGCCTCCCCACCTCCAAAAAAAAAAAAAAAAATTGGGCACTGATCACTCGTGGGACCTTTCTCATGTCCAGCCGGATGCCGGGGACAGGGAGTTCCTCTGGGCTGGCATCACACTCAGGAAGCAAATATTGGGTGGGTGGGGAACGGCAGGACACTTTCCATACGGAAAGAGGGATGGGGCCCCCAAGCCGGCGGGCGAGGAGTGCCCGGGAGCGAGAGGTGTCCCGGAGCAGCCCGAGCCGCTCGGCGGGGGACGGTGCCCTTGCTGTGCAGAAGGAGGGTGTCGCGGTCGCCGTCGCTGTTTCCGAGGGAAGAGTAGTTTTCTCCAGCCCAGCGGCTGGAGCCGATTCCCCCAGGAAGAAGACGGGGTGGGGAGGTCGGCATGGGGGAGAAAAGTGAGTAAGTGAGTAAGAAGTGAGTAAGAAAGGGGACCTGTTCCGCTTCCTATGACACCGATGGTTTTATTCACACGAGTTGCCCCACTGAAACCTGTGCTAATCCCGGGGAGCATGAGCTGGTTTTGGCCCCACCTGTTTTCCTCCCCCCCTCAAGCCAGGCCGGTTCACCCCGTTCGGTCGGGCCGAATTCCTCAGCTCTTGGGAGAAACAGGGCTCCCAGCAGAACAGGGAAACCATTCCGAGCCGATTTCCTTTTCACATAATTCCTAAATAACAGCCTACTTTCTTTTTGTGTTCGTCACCAAGGTACGGAGATACATTACCTGTTGTCGCGGGTCAAATCATAACCCGCATGAGTAAGACAGCCCCGAACCAGGAGCAGCCATGTCACCCCCAGAAACATAATTTCTTCTCCCGAACAAGCTCTAGTTCCCCTTGTCATTTAAGAAGGACCTTCGCTCCTCCGCCCCCGCACTTCGGCTCTCACAATGCATATCGCACTCCAAGAAAACTTGCAATCCGTCAACAAGTGACACGTTTATTTTATTATCAATGATGTTTAAGGGAGAAATAACAAGTCTGATCCCATGGCGGTTAGGCGGGCAAGATTCCCACTTAACCCACCGGCGCCTCGCGAGTGGGAGACCGCGGGACTGCGACCTCACTTACTGACATTACCGGGCTATGGGCTGCCTACCCAGAGCCTCCCCTGGGCAAAAGGAACAGGCGACCACTTTATGAGCAAGAGTGACTCTAAAATTAGCGGTGCTACGAATGTGTGTGTGTGTGTATCCTCCACGGCAATACAGATCGTCTGCAGAAACATGATGTATGCATATACGTTAAGGTGTGCGTAGATGTGTGCCTGCGTATGAGCGTGTCCGTGTAGAAAAGTGATGACTTTCGTGTTAATTTGAATTATTCAAATGTACAATAGAAAGCCTCGCTAAATCTGTGTGAGATTTGCCGGGAGATAGAGTAATTCAGGATAAAGCGAGGGAAAAAAAAAAAAAAAAGGAAGAAGAAGAGAGATGTCTCACAAAAAACAAAATTTAGGAGAGAAGAGTATCCTGGAAGAGGCTGTCTGTTTCTGTGTGTCTTTCGCCAATGCACAGCCAGACATATTATTCCACTTAATTTAGATATTCGTTTAATTTAAATATTCACTCCTGGACTCTGCTCAAACTACCGATGGGGTGGAGATATTTCAAGGTATTTTGACAAGATACTGACTGCTGTTCTGAGGTCCTTGCACGCGTTTTTAACTGATCCTGAAAAAAATTAGGGAGAAACGGCACCCGTCCAAATGACTAACATTAAAAAAAATTCAGTTCCTAATATTTCAAAGAACAAAGGGATGGATAATTCTTTTGCTTAATGAATACAAACTAAATACAAAAGCATATTTAGGAATAAAAAAAGAGCAGATGCTGTATTTTATTAAATATTTCACATACAAAAAAATTTATACCTTTTATATGTACTTGTCCTTAACCTTTAAAAGCAATTGTTGTAAATACAAGATCCGTACTTTCTCTAATAGATTTTACTAGGAGCTGGTGACAGAGAACTGATTTCTTTTCTATTAGGCTTTAGTACATCTTTGTTGAAGGCCTGCAGAATGACCAGGGATTAGATTTGCATCTCTTAGACTCCCTGTGTGGTCTTTGTAAGAAGCTTGTAACTGTTAAAAATGACTTGTTAGGAAGCGTGTGGGCTCTCATCTCTTTGCTTTTGACAGAATGATTGTGAAATTCAGATTGTTCTTATAGGTTTTAGCCTGCAGATTCCACCTGAACCTTAAGCAATTAGAGCCTAATCTCAGTGCAATCATATTTGAGTTAGGATTTGTTGCACTTTGTTTGTTTCAATTAAAAAGCTACGGAATATTTCGGAGCAGTTTTTAAGAGATATTCTTGAGGCATTAGCGAATTTTTTCAAACCCTGAATACTATCCTCACCGCTCCATCACTCGGCTGTTTGGAGCTCAAAGCACCCGTCGGGTTCCGCGGGCGGAACTGAAGGGGAAACAGCAGGAAAGAAAAAAACAAGCTGAAATTCCTTGCGATGCGGAGAGGAGCAGATGTCTGCTGCATCACCCGCTTTCTGCAGGCGGCGAGAGCAGCGGCGCGCCTGGGGCCGGACCCCTCTGCCCACGAGCGGGCAAACCTGGGGGCGGGAGGAGGACGAACCAACTCCAGGATCGGGCATGGGGTTCGTCGATATTAAAACGACGGAGGCTGTGGTTGTCGGCGTTTTCGGGAGCTTGGGATGGGTTTGTTCCTGAGATGAGGCTCCAGCCGCCCACCCCCCGGCCCCGCCGCCTGCCCGGCAGTTGGGGCGCGGCTGCACCGACACCCCCGGGCAGCTTAGGACAGCGCTCGGGTGACACAGCTTCCAGACACCCCAACAAAACGACACCTGATCACGCCACCTGCCTGCAGTTGTCCGATACTTTTACATTTAAGATATAAAATGGTGAAATGGGAAAAATATGTACTCGGAGGCGTTCTTTTCTCACTCGGATGACAAGTTTCTATTAGTGCTCAGGTTTCATATGGCCAGCCTTTGAACGATGCTTTTTACTACTGACATTCACTGACATTCACGTAATTACGGTTTTCAAGTGCCATCGTCTCACATCAGAACTATTTTCTTTAAGCTGAAACGCTTCCTTTTTTTTTTTTTTTTTTTTGTCGTTAGGACTTTTCAGAAAGTCTTTACCAAGTCTCTGTGAATCCAACCGGAAACTTTCCAAAACACTTTAAAATTTGGGATCATTCTGTTAAGAATTTGAGGATAATTTTTTTCTCCCCATGTGAGACATTTGCCACCGGTATGCCGTGTTAAGACGGTCTAGGCCCGATCCTGTTCCCACTGAAGTTCCGATGGGAGACCTCTTCTGTCTCTCAGCAGAACAGGATCAAGCCCATGCTAATAAGTGTTTAATAGCATCAGCACATGCCCAACAACCACCATTGTAACCTTGACCTGGTGAGGTGCAGTGATATTACTCCTCCTAAACTTGCATTTCCTTGGTGAGAGCAAACGGCTCGTTATCACCTCTCACAACCCAGAATAACCCACAGGCAGTGACACCAATAACTCACTGCTCTTCTGTCATTCTTTTCCCTCGGAAGTCTAATAACAGTAAAAAATAACAATACTGTCTGCATCTTTTAGCCCCATCGGCCTAAACTCCTCAGAACGGTTCAGCCCGATGGTGACTGCTGAAGTACAAAGTCACGTTTTCAAAAGTGAGTTAGTTACCCTCTGAACAGCCTCTGTCCTGATGCTGAGTGCGGAACTGAGCACGGAACTGAGCGCTGGAGTGGAATATCAAGAGCTCCTGTGTGTATCCTGCTCCACGACTGTTCTGCTAGACTTGCTCCGTTTGACCTGAGAACTTCTTTACAGGGAGCGTTGGAGTAGTCTAGCATTATCACTTTAAAAACTTTGTTTCAGGGCTGTAAGAGGGATAAGAGACAGACTTTTTTTTTCTTCCACCCCCCCTCCTCAGGAATGACAACTTTGTGGCAGTCTTACAGGATTACTTTTAAACCTTAGATTTTCACTCTTTCCTTAGACTTGCTGTGATTTACGGTTTGTCTTTTCCTTTCCATTCATAATCACAGACATAATTTTCCCTTACAAAAATTGAAATTCACCATGATAAGTCTATATTTCTGCAAAATCAAGTACTCTTCAGACCTTTCCTATAAGGTGGTGATAACATTTGCCAAATAATCGTTGCACTAAGAAAATAAAATGGAAAAATTCAAGGATACTCTCTGCAGAATGTAGGATACAGCAAATCAACTGATTTTAATGTTAAGAAAATTATTCTTATTAAAATGTTGTCATGTAAGCAGATTATGATCTCTTCCTTCAGTCTGAAAGAATGGGCAATTCTTGCCTTAAAAGGCTGTTTTATGGATGAAAGCAACTCAGTCCACAACCTAATCTGTTTTAAATCAGTCTTGAAGAAGACTGAATGAGTAATGAGTAATGGAACAAGATTTTTGGGGGTACCAGTCCAAGAGTCTCCCAGTATCTCTGCCGCTCCTCCTCTTTTCCCTACTTGCAGTGCCTGTGGTTGCGTGTATGTGGGATATTTACACAAATCATAAGGCAGAAACAGATGAACTCAAGGCAAAGTTAATACAGCAAAGGTTTTACATTGACAAAAGAAACTGAAATGCACAGTACTATTCTTGCTTGAGACAGAACGAAGGACTAGAGAAGCATTAAAAGAGAGATTAAAGCTAGCAGGTAGAGATGATACTTTTCTCAACATACTGGTAAATCCACGCATGTACTGAAACATGCTTATAGGCAAGGAAAAAACGGAGAGAAGCAAGCATTTTCTCCTAGCATTATCTCATGCAGTATTGGAATAATGAGAGGAGCTGCACTAAGAATGGAGAGCCAGCATGAACAAACAAGACAGAGCAATTCTAACATGCAAAGCTCTGCAAAAATATTGTGGAAGATAAGAACAATAATCCTGTTCTCTAGACTCCTTATTCAGTCCTTATTAGAAACAGGAAACAGCTGATCAGACTGTATGCAAGTGAGCTTAGCTTACAATCTATTTGGCTGATTTTGGTAGTCCACTGTCACTGAGTAAGGATAGGTTTACCAACACAGTCATGTAGAAGTTATGTGTTAAAATGGAGGAGGGAGCAAAGGGGTCATGGGTGATAAGTCTCTGAATTATGCTAAGAGGGATACAAGCAAGCTCTTTCAATACGAAAAGTGAAATATAACTTGCAATCAACAGCTTCCTAGGTTGCCAAGAAGGTTTTCTAGCTAAAGAAAGGGTGGACCTAGTGCTATCAAAGACAGATTGGGTGGAAAAGTTGGAGATAGGGCTTCAAAACATCCAGAAATGGCCTTGGTTTTGCTTATGCTGAAGTTAATGGAAAAGCTTTCTTGACTTCTGAAGATGCAATTACATCACTCCTCTAGCGAGTCTTTTAGGGAAGCTCAGAAGTGAGAACAGATTTAACTGCTGCAGAAGCCAGGGAGGGCCAGTTACAGAAACCCTCGACAAAGATGCTTACAGAACAACGTATGTATCTTGTATGACTCTGAAGTCCTCTGTGTTACAGGTCTCTTTCAGTGAAGAAGCCAAATTATAAGTTTTACTGCTTTTTTGTCCACTAGGGCTATTGCCACCTGGACTGATCTCTTGATCTGGAGTAAAACTTGGTCTGTCTAAAGCTGGCTAACAGATTCAGTGCACTGGGATTTCTTATTCAACAGTGAGTGATTTGTCTGTAGAAAGGAAGACCTCAATGACAAAAGCATTTCAGTATTTTTTCCTATTTCTCTTACCTAACAATTTAGTTAAGTCAAACCCAGATCTCAAGACTGCTTCACAAGACATGCCCTCTAGCAATATAGATAATGGAAACACATTATTTGTAATCCTCCACTTTCTGATAAGCAACCTTAATTATGGATTGTTTCAAGCTAATGTGCCCAGAGCAATGAAATGAGTCTGGTTTTCCATTTTTGAGTAGAAAAATATGCCTTGGCCACAACCTGAATTTTGTCAAATAGTGTGAAAGGTAGCTGCCTCTAAAGAAAGCAACTGATTTAAAAAGTGTCTTTGCAGTCACATTCCTTTTGCATGTCTTGCCTCACTCAGGCAAGCCCAGTTCAAAACAATCAGAAAAATGAACGAATGATCCAGAGTCTGCTTTGCAGAAAATGCACTGTAATGCTCACTAGTACCAAAGCTTGGAGGAATAATGAAAGGGAGACAACATATTCTGGAAGTTCTCTGTCTTCACTGGCTGAAGTGAGGAAAACTTCTGCCAGTCATTTCCAATAATGAGCTGCAGCAACAAAAAACAGGCTCTAATGAAGGGGTAAGGCCCAGGGGGATGTATGAGGATGTTACAGTTTAGACAAAAATTCTGGTGCTACTGCAGTTAGAGGAAAGGAATAGGGATGGTGCAGGTATTCAAAAGTTCGCAGATACTAGAACATTATCCATAAAGGAACAGTTAGGCTTAGAGAAAAGGTTACATGGAAAACGTAAAGTCAAATCAGACCAGTAGCTCATATAACTCAGTACCCTTTCCTCTGACAACAGTACTACCTGTTGCTTCTAAAACAAGGTGCTCAAAGTGGGTAAGTATAGAATAATTGGCTCAGAAAAGAGCTTTCTGAATCATGTCTGGTAGCTTTCTGAACTTCATTACTTCATGGACTCTCCCAGGCACATCTTGTGGCAATGAACTACACGACTAATCCATGGCACGAGTCACATTTGGCAATTCAAGGTGCCTCCTTTCCTGAGATCTTAAACAGGTAGACTCTACAGGGCAACTTTCTTTGTGGTTAAAGTTATGGTTGCCCTTTCTCACAGTGCTTTGTACCTTGGAATCACTTCCATCATCATCTTCCCATGCAGTTTCTAACACAATATTTTTTTCCAGAAGCTGCAGAGTTGGGGGACCTGGAGAGGCCACTCTTCTTCCTGTTGACTTAGCAAGTAATGCTGTAAGATCCAAATATCTACTCTTATTTCTAATGTTCTCATTGCTGTTATTATCTCAGTTTAGAGTGTGAGCTATACATCACTATTTTGACCAGTACTAATGTTATCCTGAGGAGTGAATACGTCCCCTGAAGAAAAAGAACTACAAGTTTTTATGAGTTTTTTCATTGTGTGAAGAATCAACATCTGCTTCTTTAATTCACATAGCAACTGGAAACAAAAATCTGTGCCACAGCCCAAAATCTTTTCTCTCCCTACACGGTTCTCTTAGGAATGTATTGGTTTTTCATTCATTGCCAATACAACCTGTACCTTCCATTTTGTTCTCTCTTATGCACTCCGTTTCTACTCCAATCCAGAAGTGACATTTTAGTTACATTTATTTAAGGAATATGAGAGGCTTTTCCAGTATACAAAATCAATGAAGCGTGTTTTTCCAGGGCAGAAGCAAAGAGGTTGAGATGACACAGTCACAGTCTACATGTAAGTAAGAAAAGATTTCCTATACTAATGTCTTTTTAATTTAGTAGAAAAAAAAGCATAATGACACATTACAGCTGAAAGCTTAGGCAAGGTATAGTCCAGCTGAAATACGGTGCAAATCTTTAATAGTGAGGTGTAAGAATGGTATGATAGATCCTCCACCACTTTAACTCAAAGTTGTACGTCTTTCTGGAGCATGGAGAGAACCCTGACATAGAAATTACTGGGTGACATATGGCAGCCTGCTGTGTGCAGAAAGTAAGAGATACACACTGTCCCTTTCTCATCTCAGTTTCAGTGAGTCTGACGAATCCTAAACCAAAGCCTCTTTGTCCTTGCAAGGACTCAATACTCTCCTGTTCAGAAAGGGTATTACTGGAGATCAAGAATATTGACAACCGAATTATAGAGTTAACAGTGATAACCTGAGATCTGCATTTATGCTATACCCAACTTGAATTCCATAGAGAGAGAAGTCTGCAAAGCATTTATCCTCAGAAAACTCTGAAACAGTGAAGAGGAACAAATGTTTCAATTGGAGAAAAATGCTTCTGTTCCTATGTTAATGCTCAATATACATGTGGACACTGCTTCTCTACACTTATTGTGTCACCCATCACATGTGTAGGGTCAACAAGCCAATGAATCAATTCCCAGACACCTCCCTCCTCAGGGAGAGGTATTCTTTACCCACCTCAGCACGTTCTGTTGACAAGTATATCATTACAGCCACCTGTTTCCCACAGCATGTGAAATCCTGGGGCCTCTCCAGTCCCAGAAATGAAACATGGGTTTCTCAACAAAACAACCCAAACCTGTCATCACACAGCCACATGAGGGTACTGAAACCCTAATTGCCACTGAAAGGTCCACACTGAAAAAACCATAAATCCATAGTGCCTTCTATAATTGCTGTTACAGGGCTTCAGTCCTCAGTCCTCAGACAAGTTCCGTGATGGTCTTGGTCTACCTGGAGAAAGCAGACATATGACAGACGCACAAGGCAATGCATCTTTCACAGTCTCTATCCAAGCTAGACTGTGTATGTAACCCAAGAGGGAAAGGCCTTCAGAAAGCTTTCACTACCTGTCTGTTACTAAAATTAATACTTCTCTTGCTCACTGCAATATCTGCCCCACTTTTCAGCTCCCTATGTATCTTCTGTGTGGTTTCCAATCTAAGCATTCTGCAGGAAAAGAGGGAGAGAGAGGGCACAGGAGTCGACTCTGCTGGCAGTTCTTGCTGGTGTACCAGGAGCTAACAGGGGCTGCAAAATCTGCTTTGACAGGCTGCTGAAATGAGCCTTTGACAACACGAGTAAAAAGGGTTCTTCAGACTCAACATGATCAGAGAAAGAAATCCCAATTCATCTGAAACACAGTTTTCATTTTAGCCTTTTACACTAAGAGTCAGACTACCTTTTCTTATTCAATTCTAACTTCACATCCAGAACAATATTACTGAAATGCAATTCGAAGGATGCCTTTGGATCTCTTTGCTACACAACAATACTTCCAATAAGGGGACTTCTAGAAAAGAGCTGCAAGGTACTTTCTAATGGAAATGATATGACCTGCCTTTAAGGTAGAGCATTACTAGACTCATGTTAATTAAAAAAGAAAAACCACATGGTTTTGAGACCTGAGATGTTAGAGGTATGGCCTATATAACATATGTCAATGACCCAGATGATATATTCAGACTGTACAGGAATCACATTTTTCAAATGCCTCCAACTCTCAGAGTCGACCAAGTATAAATATAACAAGGAAGTCTTAGTCAATGTCTTCAGAAAACATGAAACTGAGCGCACCTTCTCTTCCCATTGCACAGATCATTTCAATTTTATCTACTTTGTTATTAAAACCTTGGTAGATAGTGAGAGAAAGGAAACATGATGGGAAAAAAAATGCAGGCAGTAGTAATGGGAACTCAAATGGCTGCAGGGAAAGAGGAAGA
>VZTO01005177.1:245980-266184 GCA_013400615.1 Syrrhaptes paradoxus
CTAAGCATTTCTGCAGGAAAAGAGGGAGAGAGAGGGCACAGGAGTCGACTCTGCTGGCAGTTCTTGCTGGTGTACCAGGAGCTAACAGGGGCTGCAAAATCTACTTTGACAGGCCAGTAAAAAGGGTTCTTCAGACTCAACATGATCAGAGAAAGAAATCCCAATTCATCTGAAACACAGTTTTCATTTTAGCCTTTTACACTAAGAGTCAGACTACCTTTTCTTATTCAATTCTAACTTCACATCCAGAACAATATTACTGAAATGCAATTCGAAGGATGCCTTTGGATCTCTTTGCTACACAACAATACTTCCAATAAGGGGACTTCTAGAAAAGAGCNAACATGATCAGAGAAAGAAATCCCAATTCATCTGAAACACAGTTTTCATTTTAGCCTTTTACACTAAGAGTCAGACTACCTTTTCTTATTCAATTCTAACTTCACATCCAGAACAATATTACTGAAATGCAATTCGAAGGATGCCTTTGGATCTCTTTGCTACACAACAATACTTCCAATAAGGGGACTTCTAGAAAAGAGCTGCAAGGTACTTTCTAATGGAAATGATATGACCTGCCTTTAAGGTAGAGCATTACTAGACTCATGTTAATTAAAAAAGAAAAACCACATGGTTTTGAGACCTGAGATGTTAGAGGTATGGCCTATATAACATATGTCAATGACCCAGATGATATATTCAGACTGTACAGGAATCACATTTTTCAAATGCCTCCAACTCTCAGAGTCGACCAAGTATAAATATAACAAGGAAGTCTTAGTCAATGTCTTCAGAAAACATGAAACTGAGCGCACCTTCTCTTCCCATTGCACAGATCATTTCAATTTTATCTACTTTGTTATTAAAACCTTGGTAGATAGTGAGAGAAAGGAAACATGATGGGAAAAAAAATGCAGGCAGTAGTAATGGGAACTCAAATGGCTGCAGGGAAAGAGGAAGACGAAAAAAAAAATGAAAAGCATACAGCCAGAGAGAATAGAGAGGAGGCAGGAGGATATGGAAGAATTGGAACATAGTGGTTGTCCTGAAGGGGAGAGAATTATTCTTTCTGAATATTTAACACCACAGGAAGGGATTTAATGTAAATAGGTGACTGAATGCTTATTTATTACAAGCAGCATCTATTCTCTTCTTAACCCCTGTGGAAACCTCCAACAAGGTGCGATTTCACTATGAATTCTTCTGCAGACTGGAAAAGACTGAAAAACTGACTTTGATCAGAAGTGGCATGGATTTCTTCTTTCTCCACTGCGTGGCTGACCATTGTCACACACAGGATCTGTGATGTTTCTTACCTTCTGGTGCAAAGGTGAGGATGATGTATACATAAAGCAGAGCTTTATCCCACGGCAGTGCTTAAACCCCAGAAACAGCCCCAGCTTCAACCAGAGAAAAAGAGGGAGAAAAAGTGTTTTGCCCTAATGGGAAAACCAAGCTGGAGGGAGATGAAGAAACGGGCTCAAGGCTCTTCTGCAGGTGTGTAGAATGACAAGGAATGAGAAAGCAGCCTGCCAAACTGTGCAGCTAACATCTCAGTTACAAGTCTCTCCTTCCTCTCTTTGCTCTCAAATCCCTAGAAGCAGCAGGAGCAGTGTAACAGAAACAAAAGATGTAGTATGCTCTCAGTGACCCCGAACCTGAAGAGGCCTCTCAGCTCCAATTCCACTTTATAGAAGTGTGATTTCATAGGGGTCCGAGAATATGTCATGGTTGCCTGAGGGGCATAACAGGGGATGGAGAGAAAAGATGGGGGAGTAGTTAGGTCCTAGCTACTGTTAGTATAAAATACACATAGTATTTCAGCTGGGATTGATTTCTTCCACAGTCCAACAGCTGACAGCCTTCACTCTGGCGTTTTCATTTTGGAATTTGGTTTTGAATATTTTAGTCAACTCTCCCTCCAGTCCTCATAAGGATCAGGAAAGTCTGATTGCCCGGAGGGGCAGTGGGAGCAGTGAGCACAGACTGATCACAAGATATGGCCTCAAAAGACACAGATTCCAAGTGGGATAGAGCTGCTGTTGCAGACAGGGGACAGTCTCCCACGTGACACAGAGCTGAACTGTTCTTGAATCTACAATCTTCAGATGACTTGTTTTAGACCCTCTGGCTTTACACGAATTGTCTTGTTCTAACTCTGCTTCTTAGATCCAGTATGGGCAGGAATGAAGAAGCTTGTAGGAAAAATAAAATGGCACTTTTGAAAAAAGGATAAAGGATTTGGAAACTGGCATGAAGAGCGATGGGTAAATTCACAGCTAGACAGATTAAAATTACAGAGATTTTATGTGTGTGTAGCCAATGGGAAATAGGAGAAGTTTTTAATTAAATTATTTAGAAGTGGTGTTTGTTTTAATATTAAACAAAATTAACTGCACTGAACTTTCTCTAGATGTTAAAATTTCAGTGGCACCAACTAAAGCAAATAAGGAATTATTCTGTATTCAATATTAAAACAACCTGATTTGCACAATAGCAAAATGCCTGCTTCTACAACACTGAAATAGCTTTTTAGTATTCCAGCTTCTAACACCCTGAATGTATCTGTCTCCACAGATACACATCCTAAATGTAGGATGTGTAGGATAACAGCGTTTACTTCTGACTCAAGGTTAGCTTGTATATGAGAGAAGAAAGGGAAATAAATAACTGATTTTCTTGCAATATTTTCTACGTCTAGACTTGTTTCCTTTGTATACACATCTTAAAAAAATAGCTCTGACTTGAAAATGCAATCACAAAGTAGTATGTTTCACATGTATATTGTACTTATAGAAGGACACAACAGTAGAGCAAGTTTATCAAATTATACTTTATTTTAAAACACAAAAACCAAAATGCCATTGGAAATATTTCTAGTGTATCTACTGAGAACATTTTAAGGAAAAAAGGGTTAAAATTGTAAGGATATTGAATTCATCTGTTTTTAAGCACAAATCTATTGAACAGCAAAATAAAAGGTATTGTGCTGTGTGTTCCTGCTTAAAACTGAGAACAACACTGGAGCATCGCAGTTAATTAGCTCCAGTCAACATAAGATGCTTTTCAACATTTCTCACATTGGTGCTTCATCTGGGCTTTAGAATAAACATTTCCCACACTCTGCATGAAGAAAATAACTAGAAAATATATAGCTTAGTCATTCAAAATATGGAGGCATTTCAGACAGTCTTTCCCACACCGGAGAAGAGACTTTAAATCATTTCCATAAAAACAGAGATTAAACCTGTGAACAGTGTGGTTTGTAATCCTATTTGCTTAGCATTTGGGGGGAGGGGGGTGTTAATAGCTATTCTTAATTGTCAAATCATACATATTGCTTTTTAAAAGATCTTTCAGCCTTTCTGTATTTATTCTAATTTTTTGTGTATTTTAGTTACCTGTTCTGCAAGAGAACTGTCTGCTCTATAAAGATATCATATAAAAATCTCCATTTAATGCATTATAAATAATGAAGTGCTACATTATAATAATTATTTCCATATTAACTGGATGCACAGCTGAGTTACCTGTATTAAACATCTACACTTTGCTTAATGCCTTTAAATAGCATCTGATTCTCTCTTATTGCAACTGTTCAACTAATGTTCCGGCCCAGAGGAGGCTGCAGAGGTTACTTGTATAAGGCCAGTGTCTTGGCAGGGAGAAGCACCCTATTTAATGCATTTTATTTATTTCATTCAATTTTGATTATACAATATATGTATTCAAAAGGCATCATGCATTTCAAACAGGCATGTAAAATTTACTATTTTTTACAGTTTCAGAAAGGCACTAAACAGCTTCCTATTTTGCCTAACAGCTGAGATGTCTAAAGTGCTTTCTTGCAAAAAAGTGACTGTAACTTCACTTTTGTGAAGAATGCCAAAGATTGTCCACGGATAGTGACTAGTAAACACATCAGAACATAGTACTTGCTTTAAAATGCATTATTTTAAAATTTGGGATTTATTATTCTGTGTGTACATATTTATAAATATATACTATTTTTGAGGTCAGAGACAGTGTTTCCAAGCTCAGATGCTTGTTTTTAAATTGGGATATATATAAGAGAATGCAAAAGACAAAACATCTTTTGTCTCAAAAGTCATGCTAAGCAGAACAGCTTTCTTGTGAACTTTCTGAAACCTGACAACATGTATTCCTCAGACATTTTTATTATTTGTTCACTGTTTATTGCTCTTGATATTGTAACAACAAATAGGTAGCACTAAGGCATTTTCTGCCCATCAGTTGTAAATGTACCAGACCCAGCCGAACAGGGGCCACATTTGTTGCAAAAGTGAAGGGGGTTTGGGGATGGGATTAATTAGGAGGAGGGAATGTAAGGACTTCCACTTTAAGAGGCAGCTACCTTGTATTGGTAGTTTACTTGGTTTTGAAAAAGAAAAAAAAAGAAACAAATAACAAAAAAACCCCAACCCAAACACCCTTGCAACAAAAATTAAAAGCAGAATTAAATGCATTTTCAAAGGCTGCTCTTTAGCCTCTCTGAAGTTGCATTTGTATTTAATAAACTACTACTACAAAAGAGCATATGCCTTCAAATTATTTAACGCTCCTATTAAAGGAGATATTAAAAACTGACCAGCAGGACAATTGTGCCATTCATGTTCATATTTCAATTAAACATTTGTGAATGTGGTGCTGCTTGCTTGTAAAGACCCCAATGTTCTTAACACTGAGGGCAGTTTTATGATCAGTGGCTAATGAAAAATTAAATTGCTGACACCATTTTCTTAGTAAATACAGTGTCAGTGCTATAATGCCAACTTTGAATATTAAAGTAGTCACAGAATTGTCTCTGAACTCATTGTTTCTTAAAGCAAATATATCACAGGGAAAGGTCAAATGGTTTAGGTAAAAATATTTTAATCCTTTGGATAGACAAAGTTGTAAAGGGAATGAAGTGAAGTTCTGGAAAGCTGAGATTAAACTTTGGCTCAAGAAGAGATACTGTATGAGCAACTTTAAACAGAAGTTTCAATCACATAATTTGCCATCATTTTCAACAGGCAAAACTGTCTTCTGCTAATGAGGAGAGAATTTGGTGCAGTGTGTACAACTGAAAAGAAAAAGACCAGACAGAACTGTCTATCAAACACTTTCTGTCTAGAAAATATTGCTACTTAATTCTGTTCTTCTTCATACTCAGTTGAGGATCAAAATTCTTATTTGGACAAAACTCTCACAGCTGCCTTTCTCTAGATTTTTGCCTAATTAGAAGTGACAAGTATTTGCCATTTTGTACACCAGCCTGGTTTTCTGCTCTCTTGTACAAATTTTAAGCCACTGGCTTCAGCTGAATAATTTTTGGTAGACATTATTGATTGTGAAAGAGCTGATCCCTTGCGTTATACATTGTATTTACATAATATAAATGTAACTCTAAGTCTTCTCAAGAAATTATAGCTAATGAAGCCTAGGAAATTTATTGATGGACTGAGGAAATCTTTCTTCCCTAATCTTCTCTTTTGTGTGTTACTTATTGTAGTAGAATCAATAAAAACAACAGAACTGAGAAAGGAAGTAGAAGAAATAAAACTCAGAACTGCAGGAAAGTCTGTTTTTCCCTTAATGGCTAAGCATGCAGGCACAAAGGCACAGAAGACAGCAGCATAAGGATGAAATATTCTATATGGAGCACTACTATTCAGAACAAAATGAATAG
Organism: Syrrhaptes paradoxus; assembly: GCA_013400615.1. Classification (NCBI taxonomy): domain Eukaryota; kingdom Metazoa; phylum Chordata; class Aves; order Pterocliformes; family Pteroclidae; genus Syrrhaptes; species Syrrhaptes paradoxus. The sequence continues at coordinate 251,673 of VZTO01005177.1, forward strand.
GCCGTATGAAATCCTGCTTCAACTTTTATATTAGTATAAAGAAAACTGCTTTTTAGAAGTGTGCTGCATACTGAGAGGAAACTGAAGCAACATCTAGTTTAGTGTTGCAAGTAAACAAAACAATAAATAAATGAATGAACATTACATGATAATCTATTTAGAAAATCTAAACCAGCCTGATCCTGAAGCCTGTTTTGGGCAACATTTCCATAAATATGGTATCTGCAGGACTCAGATCCAACAGCTGTGCCTGAAATACTTTAGTTAAAAAGACAAATAAATATATTTATTTTTTAACATTTTATTAAATAAAAACAATAAATAAAACAGGTCTTTTGCCATAATAAACTATCTTACTGGGAGAAACATCTCTTTTAAGACATGCCTTTTAAGGTCTTAAAAGCATTTCTTATGTAACTGCATGAACAGATGCCTAAATACGATGGGGAACCAAAGAGGGAGTGCCGATAAAATACAGAGCTTATCTATCTTATTTGTATTTATTAACAAGAAACATATGGAAAGATGCTCCAAACTCCCTTTATTTGGCCAACCAGTTCAATGGAACTACATGCATCAGTTAGGAGAGCAGAATTTTGGTCAAATATGGGATCAGCTGGAGCTTTAAAAAGAGCACAGAAGGGGAGAAAACTCTAGAGGAGTGTTTCCTCTGGGGAGATAGTGGTTTATTGACAAAGCAGAAGCATAAACATTGAATCTGAAATACACAGATCTTATGGAATCAACTGAAGTCAAAGAAGTTCAGGCACACTGTGAAGACTCACTATTATGCTGCAGTTGGTTGTGGAGGGGATGATAGGTAGCTTTCTCCCAGATTGACTGCAGACAAAAAACCCTCTGAAGGACCCTTGGTTTGATCTCTGGTGGCTAAGTATCCGCCTTGGGCTTTCTCCTTATGTATGGATCTGCTGAGATGTGCTGCTGCTGAATTCAATGAAATTGAGCCCTAACTGTGATGGGATATGGGGACATATAATTAGCTGTGTTAGAAAACTGACCCTCGGTCTTTCATTAAGATGGAACTTTACCCTGTAAAATATGATTGAGTAAAGACATTTTAATCAGGAAAATAATATAACTAAACAGTTATCCTCTGTTGTATTTTTACACTGCAGTGAGACAATGGCAGGGAAATTCACTTTAGGTGATATCACTTAATTAGGAAAAAGCATCCTAATCAGATCCCCCTCCAACTGCAATAAGTGTAGAGAGTCAAGCACATTTCTCTATCAAAGTAGCAAGCTTTAGTGAAGTATAGATATTGATATTTTAAATTGTGGTACAAAAACAATAGCAGAGAAGGCACAAACACTAAGAAGGTAAACTCATTATTCTCTATATCCCCAATTTCAGGATTGCTTCTAAAAGATATATGCTGTAGCTCTTATGACATTTCTGCACCTCCACTTATGAAAATAATGTCAGGATCAGTACTTCCATAGCCAGGACTCAGTGGCTAATGAGGGCCATGGCACATAGACTGCTTCCGTCGGTGACTCAATATGAGTAACCGAGACCATCTCAGTCATAGAATCATAGAATCATTAAGGTTGGAAAAGACCTCAAGGATCATCAAGTCCGTCCATCAACCCAGCACCACCTAACCCACTAAACCATTTCCGAAAGCACCACATGACACGTTTTTTTAACACCTCCAGTGATGGTAACTCCACCACTTCCCTGAGCAGCCTGTTTCAATGTTTGATCACTCTTTCAATTAAGAAAATTTTTCTAATATCCAGCCTAAACCTCCCCTGGTGCAACTTGAGGCCATTTCCTCTTGCCCTATCACTTTTTACTTTAGAGAAGAGGCCAGCACCCACCTCACTACAACCTCCTTTCAGGTAGTCCTCTCATCTTCCTGATATTTCTGTCTATCTCACTTAGTATTACATATTATATATGGGAAACCTGCAGCAGGACGTGGACATAGAGAGGATCTCTTGACGGAAGGTCCATGTATTTAGCAGCTATATCACCTGGTACCTTTGAAAGCACAGTATCTCCACATCCTCTGACTCAGTGCAGTCTTCTTTTTGGGGACTGTGGATTAATGGTACAGTTAAGCCTTCTACATTTATAAGCATGCTTACAGTTTCCCTCTCCACATTTATCTCAAATACTATGAGTGCCTATTAATGACAGCATTCCACACCATTCAGTTCTTTGCATAGGAAAAGTAGCTTTGGCTTACAGTGCCTGATACTCTGCCTTCTGCACAGGACTAATGCAAAGCCCAGGAACTTTGGAAATCCCCTTCAATTTCAGTGTAAATCTTAGGGTTTATTTCAGTGAAATAGGTTTTCAGTGAGGCACCTCCTCCTTAACTACAAGTAGCCATGCATAATAAAAGCCATACAGAATAGGAAGGGAAATAAATACTAAAGTACTACCAATTACATGCAATTAGTTGCATTGCCAGCACCAATCACTGAAAAGTTACAAAACAGGCTTTAAAATAACAATTTTTAATCTATGTGCAGGATCCTGTTTATGCACTTGCTAAATCTGAGTGTTTGGCTTTCCCTCCCTCAGTTTTTCTAAGCAAACAGCAGTTAGTAACTCCAGGATTACTTTGAAAATAAATCAGTGCTCTTATACTGGGTACAGTATATGGCATAGAGTGCATGGCAGATTTAAAAAAAAAAAGTTTTTGACAAGGTTTTTCACCAAAGACTGTGAAATGAAGCTGTCCTGGCATAAGAGGGTAGGTTCTCTGCTTAAATGGCAGGAATAAATGTCTATATTTTACCATCTTGATGAAAAATATGGAAGTAGGTTACCAGTACATTTAAGTTATCTGTCTGGAATACTCATAAATGATGAAAAAAATGGGGTTGCCATGAGAAAAGACTGTTGCTGATGTTCAAGCTCTTCAAAACTAAAGCTGACTATGGAGAGTTGTAGAAAGATCTCAAAACATTTAGTAAGTGACCACTAAAATGGCTGATGAACCTAATGTTGATACATGCAGAATAACAGACCTGAAGAAAAACAGTCCCCTTACGTAGAGTTCAACATACACAAAGATGGGCTTTAAATTAATGAGCTGTGCAGGAAGGAGCTCTTGGCAGTCTTTTTGTATAGTCCTCTGAAAATCAGCTCAATGGTCAGTAATGACACATGCACTACGTGTTATGTTAGGAATTACTGGAGGGGACAGAGAGACAAAGAGAAAGCATCTCCGTGTCAATGAATGAATCCATACTACAGCCACATATTAAATAATAGCCCTACAGTGAACCCACCACAAAGGAATATAGCAAGGCTACAGTAGATTCAGAAGAAAAAAAAAAGTCAGAATTATTAGAAGGATAACATAGTTTTACCGAGTCTTAGTTTAATATGTTAAAACTCTTCAGCTTGGAAACCAAGACCTGTAAAGGAGACATCAAGAAGCTCAATAAGGAGGAACTATAGGGCATCCAGTGAAACGAGTAAGTAGCAGAAGAAATGCTGCATAATCTTATTGTGGAATTCATTGATGCAGGATTTTGTGGGGCTAGGAGTACAAAGGGGTTTAAAAAAACCTAGCCAAATTTATGGAAGGAAACTCTTTATGTGGTTACCAGCCACAACATGACCTCAGTGCAACTTTCTGCTCAGGAAATGATTAAACCATTAATTGCTTAGGTGTGGAAGTGACACCACAGTAGAACCATGCTGTACTTCCCCGATCAGATTCTGAGAGTTTGCTGTTGAATATCATCAGACACTGTGTCCTGGATCAGCTAGATCTGATCCAACACAGATATTCCCTGCTTACGTTCACACGAGAATTTTCTGAAAAAATAAAAGCTGAGTATTTCCATGTAGCCACATGCTTCCAGAAAACAGAAATTTAGGGTAAATGTAAATATTAAGAGTTTCATAATAAAATCACAAGATGTGAAAATGCACGTGACAACCTGGAGAATCTGTATATAATGTAAAAATTCTCATTTATTTTATTAAACCACTATGCCATTGCTTTATCTTAAAGGCTGCAGAATTGCCTATTTTTCATCATGGCTCTGCCATGTATCTATCTAATGAGAAACAATCAAAAGTAATTTTGAAGCAACAGAATGGCCACATCTTGGCTGAAACCATTTATTTCCAGCCTTCCTGAAGTATTTGAAAAGAGAACAGGAGCTAACAGGACTAGTTTTAAACCACACAGTTTGAAAGACTGCAGGGCCACTCAAAGGTAACTTGCAGACAGACAAAGGATGCTCGGGCAGAACAGATGGACACACTTTCAGAGCAGAATGGTTTTGTTTAACTGCAAGAACAGCTGAAGGAAAAAGAAAATGGATGCACAGAAGGAAAATTCTACAGTTCAGGGAAAAGCTTATGAGGGCAGGATAGGAAAGGCAAAGATTTATGCAGAGGTACTCTCAACTGAATGTAGAAGACACACAAGACTGATGAGGTGAAGAAATACCTGTAAAGGTTTGTTATTTTTGTCTACAGCTGTACGAGTCCAGATATAGAGTGATGGATTTTGAAATCTTCACAAACTTTGTGTTTTCTTACTTCACTGTTACATATGCTCAGGAAGTGATAAATCAGAGCCTGGAAAGTTGGAGCTCAGGGTAGTCACTGTAATGAGAAGCCTGGTAAGCCAAAGCTGCTCTTGCAGGCGTATGGCAGGTGGCCAGCAAGAACCCATTTTTGTAGAGGGATTAAAGATGGAAAGTAGATGCCTGGGATACATGTCAGAGATGTCAAGGAAAGAAGCAGCGCTGCAGCTTAGTTAGACTCAGGGAAGCTTAAGAGCAAACTGATCTAAAAGGCTAGGATCCAATCATGGAATGTCTAGTGGGATGAGCTTTAGTAGGACTGAGTGACAGTCAGTGAAATAAAGATTTGAACAGGGGAAAGCAGAAAGCTTTGAGGACTAGAATTCAACCGCCTGTTTGTATGCAGCCTGACAGGCTGAAGTGCTAATCTCCTCTAGCCTACAGACTGAAGGAGAAAATGCAAGCCACTACTGACTATTCCTGTGTTCAGTGGTCACCTTGGGCGCGCATGGCCAATGCTGGTGGGGAACACCTTCCCCTCTGGCTTCCACTGAGTATGGAGTGACTGCTGCAGAGTGGCCACCTTGCTCATGCTACCTGTACATCCAGACTGTCAGGTTAATATAGGAAAAAAGTCCCTTTGCAGACCCTCTGCTCTACAGTGAATTTCACCTTGGAGTAAAGAAATGCATTTTTATCACTCTAATGTTCTAAGAGATGTTCTGTAATGTGTACACTACCCATACATTTTACTTGTAACATGTACTGAATAACTGATGCTTTGAATTTTTCCATTTAAATAGAAAGATATACTACACAATCCAAATCTGCCACTCAGTTATGCCTTATTCAGAATGACTGAAGGTTCTTTTTGTCAGCTTTTCTAACCTTGCACATCTGAAGCATTTCCTGAATAAGCTGATATTCTAAAATATCTTTGAAGTTTCATTTCTAAACAGATCATGATTTACACACGTTAATTTACAAGGGCATCTTAGCTTGGTCCTCTGTATATTCTAGGTTAACACAAACATCCAATGTTCACGTTGCAGCAGTGGCGGCATAAGGGTGAAAGAAAGAGCTGATGGAGTTGTGAAAAAAAATAAAGCTTCTAAGCACAAAGCTTTGAATTGTCTGTTTTTTTCAAAATAGTGGGTCTAATCAAAGATACTGTCTCTATAAATCTCACTTCATATATCACAGACCTGTACACTTCTACACTGGAAAACATACTTTTAAAAAGTAACATTTCTTAGCTAAAACACTTATGTATTTTCATGCTCCTTTTCCCTGTCAGAAAAAGATGAAACCATAAATAATATTTTAGATCTACACTAATCTCAGTTAATATATTTACTGTATTTTATGAAGTTACTAGAAAGTCTTTATTTGATTTTATGTAATTATCACATAAATGCAGGAACATTAAGTGGGCTGATGTCAGCAATCAGGACTGCTTGTTACACAACATCAGTAACAGAGGCTCAGGTATGAAAAAACTGTAATTATAGGTATTTAGCCAAAATGTATGTCAGTTCCAACTGATTAGCTGTGTAAGTCTTTATAAGTAATTGAAATACTTTATAAATAAAACCCACAAACTTAGCAACCAACAATATAGACATAATATAGACGTTTGATTGATTGTACAACGATATTTAATTATCTGTCTTTTTCTTCACTTTTGCTGATTGTTGCAAGCTTGTTTCTCTTAGAATTTCCTTATTGGATATTTTTGTCCTTCTCTGTTTCTATCTTTAGCTTGTTTAGTTTAGGACTACCATAAAGGCTAAGGGAAGGTAAGTCTACCTAATGTTCAACATACATCTATCTTGCATGCCCATTAAAACTTGATTCTAGCATGGCAGACATAAAAATATTGTCTCAAAAATATTTCATCATGGTTTCCTCAAGCTTTGTGGTACAACTAGCCTGTGATTTTCAATGGACTCGTCAGCACGTGCATCATTCTGTCAAGTGCTGTGTTGCTAATGCATATATCCATTCAACACCATGTTGTGGCTATTGCCAACTAGCTTGTCATGGTGCAAACCAACCTTTACCAGTATTTAAGTAATTCTTCTCTTTCTTAGGAATAAATGTTAACTGTTGCTTTTAAACCAGCGATACAAAAGTACAGACAAGGTGCAATGAGATATATGCTGTATCAGAGAGATATAGGTATACTGATGCAGTATCAGATACTTACTTTCCATCAAGACCAGCCACATCTCATCAGCTATGTGATTGCATTAACTGATCTACAGAAAAATGTTTTCCTCTCGAAGGCATATGAAAAACATGTTTTGGTTAATGCCAGTTGTGTCACATTTTATAATCATACCGAATCACTGCATGTAATGTAGGCGCCTCAACAGGAATCTTGCAGGAGATCCCTGCAAGTATCTATTTTGCACCATACATAAATCCTCAAACTTAAAAGCCAAGATTGCTGCACGTTTGGTTACTCCTGCATGTGCAGTACAGCAGCTTTGGTTGCTAAAACACTTAACTGCTGTGTGCTTGCAACAGTCTATCTAACACTACACTGAGAAGAGTGAGCTAAAACAGCTGCAGTCTGTGGCCATGATGAATATCCCTAATTTCTAATTAATTTCTAATTAAGCAGAGTATGAAAACCATCATCATACACTGCTCCCTGACATCATCACCTAATACCATTTGCCCACAGAGAAAGGACTCTCAGCCAGCCAGGTTCGTAGATTTGGTTCCTTTTATTTGTTTATATCTTGTTCAAAATATTTAATTTAGAGTTAAGACAGGGAGGGCTATGCGCAGGTGCTGAAAGGTTTGAAGTCAGATGCCACTGGCACAAAGCTGAACCACAGGCCATTCATGTGAAAGTATTAAGTCGCCTGACCTGAAGTGAGCTGTCAGAAATTTAAGTATGGCAAAAAAGCATGACTCACTGCTATGTGCAGTTCTGAAAAGCCCTTAGTAGAGGAAAACATGTGACTTTGCACTTGCTAAAGCAGGGCCACTCTAGAGTTTACAGCTGCTATCAGCCCTCAAAGCTCTTCCTCTTCACAAACAACAGCACTTTATGCATGAAGACTGTCTCGAGAGCAAGACAGAGGAGCTCTGATGGAGCCATATTCCATTGAAATGTGCTATTTTATCAGTTCACTTCAGAGGAAAAATTCTGCTTTATCATTTACAGGATGTCTCTTAAGCACATGAAGCACACGTAACAGCAGCTGGGATTGCAGGGGGATAGTACTCCCCAGACTGTACACTCATCCAACAGCTCCCTGACCCCAGCAGTCCCCTCCCTCCACATCATTTAGCTTTAGTTTCCTGCTGTTACTTGTCCTTCTCCCCTCATACCATGATTCTAGCACCACTTGTGTTGCCAGGACAGTGCTAAAGACCTGATGCCAGTGCTGGGAGAGGAAAAAGACAAAGGAAGAGAGTATGTGGATTGAGAAAAGCTGACAGAAGATGCATCAGATGTGTTGTAACTCTGTGCTGTCTTCCTGTACAGCAGTCTTTGTTGTTCCTCTTGAGGACATGTATTTTCACAGGGACACTGCCTGAGGTACCCATTCACCATGTTTTCAAGAAGCCACAGTGAAAATCTCATCATCAGTTGTTTTGACACTGGATTTCACTCTTCCATCGCTGGCTGGGAAGGAGCCAGGAACAGGCTATTGTGACCAGGGGCTGAAGAGCAGGCAGGAGATGTGCTACGTGCCCCAGTCAAAACCACGCTGGCCAGTGCATAAAGGAAGGGAAATTTAATCCTGTTACACCTGAGTTATCTCTCTCCCCTACTAAATTTCATCGAATACAAAAACATTTACCTGTTAGAAATATCCTGGTAAAATGGTCTGGTTAGGAAATCACATAGCTATAGTAACAATGTGCCTTTCTCCCAGGGCAAAGGCAGGCCCACTGCAGCTGGCTCAGAGGGGATGCCCCCTGGCACCTCCAGCTGCAGAGGAGTGGCACAGGGCTGAATGAAGGGAAGCTCCTGTGATAGCCCACATCCTCCTAGCAGCTCTCAGAATAAGATAGTGTGTCCTGGGGGCTTGCCTAAAACTGCCTTTGGTCTCCTCCAGTGCTCTCCCAGCTGTGCATCTTCATACAGGGACAGACAAAGGGCCCACCCTGACTGCAGAGAGCATCACCAGTAGGTAGATGATAAGGAAATGTAGGGAGGGGACTGTCTCCTGGGCAGGACACAGAAAGCTCGGGGCTCCTGTTGCTTAATCAGCTCAAAGATGGACCCTGTGGTTGTCACCACTACATGTATCCCATCTTGCCCGAGGCTGGGCAATGGTGCCCCAAAGGCAGTCACTCTTGCCTGAGGCAGTAAAGTGGCTGCTGTGAGGTGCTGCCCTGCCCAAGGCAGAACAGTGGCACCCGGGCGGCCCTTCACCTGCCTGAGGCAACGGAATGGCACCCATGCGGGGCTGTAAAATGGTGGCCGTGAGGTGTTGCCCTGCTTCAGCCAGCAGAACGGCTCCTGCCGGCCGCGCTGGAGGCGGTAACGCGGTCGCTCCGGAGGAGCGCGCCCCGGGGCACCACACCGGGCTTCTTGGCTTCCCGCGCTCCCCTTCTGTGCTTTCCGCTTCCTCCCAGCTAAAACCAAAATTTTCAACAAATATATTTTCGGCGCTTGTGGTCAGGGAATTCCAGGCTACGGCGGCGGATCGGCGTTTGAACTGGGGCGGCGGGGCCGGGCGGCCGCGGCCAGGAAGCGCTCCCTGAGCGGCGCGGCGCTGCCCGGGGCGGCGCGGGGGTGGCCNCGGCGGGGAGCGGGCCCGCCTCGGCCTCCCCGAGGCACTCGAAAGATACGTTAAAGGCTGTGAAGAGACTCTTGGCGGGGCTGATCCACTAACGTCGCTTTATGACCAGCTTGACACGAGAAATCCAAAATTTTCGGGGCGATAAGTTTATGTTTGTTTGCTTTCCGCTCACAATGAAACCGAAGAAATTGCCGCTCTCGGGATTGCCAGGCGTGGGGGTGGGAGCGGGAGGCGCGGGAACGCGCCGAGCCGCCGGCGCTAATGGAGGGTTCTGTTTGTTTCCATGATTACAGCTATAAATAATAATAGTTAAAAAAAAAAAAACACAACCAAAACCCAAACCCGACAACTTCGGGTGTTTTCATTCTCCGTGTCCCGGGGGTTTCCCCGGCGGCGCGCTGCTCCCGGCAGCACTCCCGCTGCGTGCCGCCGCCGCCGTGGCTCCGCCGTGGCGCTGTTATTCCCGGAGGATCTGGAGCCCGAATCCCGGCGCTGCCGCCTGTGCCGCCCGCTCGCACCCTGGGACGGGGCCGGGGCCGGGGCTCTGAGCCCCCGCGGCGGGCGCACCTGGCGCTGCTCCCGCGGGCGGCCGCCGCCGCCCTCCTCCTCCCCAAACATCCCGCTCTCCGGAGTTGCAGCTCTGTCCCTTTTTAAGCCGTGCCATACTTTGTATTGGCTGGTGAACAAGCCTGAAAATGGATATTACAGCTTTTTATGATATAATATCCCCCTAATTGGTGCTTCATAGGGCCGTGCCTGAATTCTTTTCAATTAAGCCCTAAACTACAGTAACTGTTTCTCTCGGTACATGCTGGAAAAGCCATTCACGAGAGAGGCGACTGGTACTGCACAATTCCAAAGTACCTTTAATGTGTCAAAAATGTTTTGTGAAGAAAGCAACACTGTAAATGCAATCACCTACATTGGTGTCCCCATTGTTAAGCGGGAGCCAAAGTATTGCTAATTGTCCTGCGTTTTAGCTGGGTTTTTAGAGCATTATGTAGTAAGTACACCGAAGGGTCAATTTGTGAAGTGAAATACTTAGCATGCAAAGCGTAATACAAGATGCTGTGTAATACTTGACCTCTCAGCATAATAAATGTAGCAGTGAAACGCTGTGCATTCAGGATTCGCTGAATAGAGCCTCCGCAGAGGAACAAAACCAGAAAATGTTCTCTTCATTCCTTTTTTTTTTTTTTTCAGTAAGCGAAAATTATTCTTTATAATGGCCATTGCAGCAATTAGCCAGCATTTGGGGAGAATAAATGTGCAGAAATAGCAATTTCTTATTTTAAATGAGATTTTTGTATGGAGACTGCAAATTACTTGGAGGTATATGAATAACTGTTGCCTTAGTTTTATGCTACAGAATAGGGTGTGGGTGGGTATAAAGATTTCCTATTTGCAGTTAAATGTTTAGACATTTTATTATTTTAATTTCACTCTCAGTCTGTCTCGATTGACCCTGCTTTCCCCACTGATCATTTCGTGTATGCCAGGAAGCAAGTACTCAGATGATGGAAGTGTTCCAATTAGAGCTTTATGGGGGGGGGGGGGGGTGGGGGTGTTGGGGGGTTGTGGTTGCTTTTTTTTCCCTTTTTTTTTTTGTTTCTTTTTTTATGAATGTGACATGTAAGTGCAATCAGGTTTTACTCTGGAAGCTACTACAGTGTTTTGAATGTAGTCTGCTAAATCAAAAACATTTTAAGAATGTAGTATATTTGATGCGCACTTCTCATTATCCTCTAAAATGGTAAACTTACTTGGTGCTTTATTTACACATTTTAAAGGTTTTGTGCTCTGAAAAAAAAAAGAGATGCAAAATTCTTTCTCTTGGGCCTTCCAGATTTCTGCATTGAGTTTTAAGTGGATTGAAATTTTTGTGCTTCACTTCCTAAAGTGGGAGAAGTTTTGTGAATATGAAATTAAAACACTTTCAGAAAAAGCATGGGAAGTTCTGACAGCTAGAACCTATTACGAACATTTTGTTTCAGAAAAATTAATAAGCTTTATCATGCATTTCACTAGAGAAGTGATGGAAGTTTATACCCTGAATAGTGGAACTTCCAGTATGACTCTAAATGTTTGACCAAGAAAAAAGCTTGGATGATTAATTTAGAGTATATAACTTCCTCTTACTTGATCTAAAACATTCCTTTGCTGTGCGACTTCTCTCCCTGCACTCTTATTCCCTCCTAGCCACCTATTTTGCCTTGTCTAAATTGTATGCTAGCAGGATTGCCTCTGAAAGTATGACTTCTTGGTAGTGGAATGACATAGTCTGAAGACAAGCAGTGGTCTCTTACTGAGTCCATAAACCTGAATGGCCTCAGAAAATAAGGAAACTTTCACAGAATTTGTTCCTGTTCTTATAATAATGGCAAATATTTCCCACAATTGCTATGCTTTAATAGTGTTTGGGGCTTTTTTTTGTTTTTTAGCAAACACAGTTTATTTTTTATTATGCAATAATAGGTTAAGATGAATAATGCAATCCTGCTATCTTATTTAGGCAGTCTTGTTTAGGCAGCGATTTTGCAGTCACTGTGTGTTTCAAAACTCCTTCCACTTCATTAAGGTGTCTTGTCTGCGGGCATTTTTGGTTGCAATCTTAAGCTGAATGTGGCCAGTTTGTATTTCATATACCTTTAGAAGGAATAACTATAAAATAAAATTTGCTGGTGACCACAGGAAATACAGTTGCATCATATTCTGTATTAACAAGTTGTACTCCTTTTAGTAAACTTTCTTTTTTCTCTCCCTCTAATATCTATTTTTAACGGAGCTTTTTGATAGATGAAAAACTAGCCCACAAAATGACTAGAACAAGTGTAGAAATTACTATTGAACAAAACTGTCCTTTTAGGTCTTCAGCAGCTTCTAGAAAGAGTATTTTGTAAATCAAAAGTATTTCTGTTAATGCTGTATACTGAAATTTTTCTCTTAACTTACTCAATATTAGAAACAGATTCCCTAAGTTTATGTGCTGGTAGAAGCACAAGGTTCACATCTGCAATGGTAATAATGTATTACCCTGCAGTGTCATATTTACCATGTATTTTTGGCAACCTTACATGCTCTCTGCCTACCATGACATTTTCTGTGACACCTTGTATCATCTTTGTACTTTTGAAAAAAACTGATCTACCACAGAAGTATAATTTCTAACTTAAACTTTGTACTTGTTGAGTACTAATGTGACTTCATTTGAGTTGTCGAGTGGTCACTGTTTAGTCTCCTCTAAGTCTGCAGTTCTCATTGTGTGAACAGCTAGAAAAAAATCTGTATTCTTTGACACCAGTTTGCACCAGCAAAATTGTGTGTCTCTTAGAGATTTATATTACTGGAAAATAAAAATTCTAGTGGCCCTAACGGAATCCACAGGACTAGCTTCTAGCTTTCAGCCTTCCCAAGATATCAGGTGAAATCAAGTGAGTTAATTGCCATGTGAGCTATATGCCACTCAGTTTTCCAAGGTATATGTAATTAGATTCACAGCATAAAGAAAGTTGTTTTAGCAGAAGATAGAGAAGACAGCAGACTCGGTAAATTATTCAAAACTCCCAAGCATACTTAAAACTTCTACAGTTCAAAATATAAATTCAAAAGATCAAACACTTATTATTACATACATCACATAAACTCATGTAGCATATCTTCTGCATTTTACTTGTGTCTTTGCCAGCTGCTGGGGAGTGTGATGGTTATACTAGAGCACTCATAGGTACTGTTATATTTAAATAAAAAGGTCAACTCATTTTTCATTATCTGGTCGTGACTAGTGCCTTCATAGTAATAGTTACAAGAAAAAAATCTGTCTTCTGTGTTAGTTACACATAAAATGTTCCCGGGTAACCTGTTTTTAGTATATATTGTAAAAGCTCCAATATGAAAAGGGAGTTTGTAATAGACTTTTGTTTCTGCCAACTTCAGGAAAGCACAATCAGTGGAGCAAAGAGAACACACCACTTCTCCAGCATCTTTGCTCTGTTGTGCCTGTTAGTCTTTAATATAGTCTATAAGGAAAAGTAGTCAAGGATTGTTAAAAGCATATACTTTCAAATCAGTTTGTGTATCTAGGAAAACTGGGGGCTTATCTAAAGCAAGCCCTGCTAGCCATCAGTATTATTGTTCACCCAAAAAGCACAAGTGAAGGAAATGTTGTTTCTTCTACCTAGAGTTTGTTCTGCCTTGGCTACCTTTATGACAATATTACTTAAACATTTCTGTGCTTCAATGGTTATTTCTCTTACTTAAATAGTTAAATAACACAAAATAATCTAGTCATAATAGTCATCCAAAGTCCTTAAACTTGGTAGATGTTTCCAGATATTGTGTCACTAAGAAATTTTTAATCCAAAAGCAATCAAAAATAATATTCTGTATCTTTGCTGCTTCATAGGTACCACTGATAAGCTTCAGAGGTACAGGAACCTTGGAACTGATTCAGGGGCAACCAACAGCCTGTCATGCTATTTGGCAACATGTATACAACCAAAAGATGGGCACCTAATTCACTGTATAGACCTGATTTTCAAAGTAAACGCACACTTTTCACCACTTGAGGAAACTTTAATTTATTGCCACATGTATATTCAGGGGTCTCATTTTAGGGAACTAGTCATCTATTTGTATGTGCTTACTGATTCCTAGAGAGAGGGAACTAAGTCCTCTTTTGAGGTCAATTTATTTGTTGGGAAAAAAACCCTCTTCAGTTATAAGACACATCTATCTATCTTGTAAATTAAATTCAGCTTCTTTCCAAAGATCTTTGCAAGGATGAGCATGGTCAAGCATTGCCCAATAATATGATATGTATATTTACAAAATGACTTAACAAACAGAAATTTTCTTCCTCATCTTCCATCTAGTAACTTTTTCACTTGTAGAAAAATTATTTGATTTGGTGTGCTCTATTCATTAGTGGCTCCTGCTTTTTGTAAAAGAGAGAGCTATGGCTGGTAGGCAAGGTCATAGAATGAATCATAAAATCATAGAATGGTTTTGGTTGGAAAGGACCTTAAAGATCATCGAGTTCCAACCCTCCTGCCATGGGCAGGGACACCTCCCACTAGACCAGGTTGCTCAAAGCCTCATCCAGCCTGGCCTTGAACACCTCCAGGGATGGGGCATCCACAACCTCCCCAGGCAACCTGTTCCAGTTCTCACCACCCTCACAGTGAAAAATTTCTTCCTAATGTCTAGTCTAAATCT
>VZTO01005177.1:266308-294852 GCA_013400615.1 Syrrhaptes paradoxus
GCTCATGTTGAGCTTCTCATCCACCAATACCCCCAAGTCCTTCTCCTCAGAGCTGCTCTCTATCCATTCTCTGCCCAGCCTGTATTTGTGCTTGGGATTGCCTCGACCCACGTGCAGGACCTTGCACTTGGCCTTGTTAAATTTCATGAGGTTTGCATGGGCCCACCTCTCTAGCTTGTCAAGGTCCCTCTGGATGGCATCCCTTCCCTCCAGCGTGTCCACCACACCACACAGCTTGGTGTCATCAGCAGACTTGCTGAGGGTGCAAGATGGTGTTCTTTGGTTGATTAACTTACTGCTAGATGTTAATGAGGAGTTTTAAACTTAGAGACAGAAAAAGGCAGCTTTGCAATTGCTGTCCATAACTGCTTCCCTTCAGCGTTCTTGCAGATTCACCCTCGTGTAACTTTTCCCCACAAGTAGACTTCATGCACGTGGTTAATTAAGAGATTGAATCAAGTATTCCTTTCACAAAAATAGCCTATACGCTGTGACCTCCTAACTCTTTCACTTAAGCAGATCCATAGTGTAAAGAAGCATAATTGATGGTGTACTTAATGAATTTGATTCAAATTTGTCAGGAAAAAAAAATCTAAACAGGCATTGGAAAATAGCATAACAGAGCATTAACCTGGCCTTCAGAGGTAACCAAAGCACAGGTATTTTACAAGACAGGATGGAGGATTTGTAATGTTATCAGGATGAAACACGTTAAGGAAGATCCACCTGGTTTATTTTGTGTCTTCGACTGATTGCTTTCTTTCCTACCATTTCTTTTTATGTTTTTTTTTTTAACCGTTAGAACTGTTGAATTGATTAATTTTGCACAAATTATGGAATACTCAATCAATGCAAGTCATTCCACCTCTTTGTCTTACTTTCTGATGTATTAATAGTTCATGTGATATTTTCTTTGACATTTCTATTACCTCCAAACATAGTCCAGATAGTTCAATGAGAAATATAATTGGTTATACCAGAGGTCAAATTTTACTCCAATTTTATGGTGTCAGCTCTGTATGAAACCAGCAGGAATTGTACCTGTGTGACTGAGAATGGAATTATCTCCAAGGCTGGATATGTCTGGCCAAAGGACAAAAATCCTCTAGATGTCAATGTGTATGAGAAAATAGGAGACAATGTGGATTTATGTGTAAAGAAGCAATCACATTAGTTTTAAACTAAGATTGACAGTAAAATGAAAATTTAGCAGCAGTTATAGAGCACTATAGGGGGCAGCTGAAATAAATGAAATGGGAAAAAAGTCAAAGGCAGTCAAAGATGATGGTATAAAGTGGCACAACATAAACAGAACACAACTGGAAACTGGATTTATTTGCCATGTCACAATAAATATAGTAAGATGTGTGAAATTTGTCACTTTTAATATTCTCTTTTCTTTTTGTGGAGCATCATAGAGATGCTTGCCCAGGCTTTTTCTGCAAATTTGCTGATGAATCCTAAAATTACAAATGAGTGACATCTGGGTTTTGAATGAGAGCTGACTTCAGGTTAAGATCAAATGAAATAATTGATTTACTATTAATTCAGTACAAACACATAAATAAAGACAAGTTCATCCACTAGAATCTGTGTATTTATGAATCTTGGCAAACTATCCAGGATTTCTGAGTTTTTAATGAGATCAGATCTGAGGAAGTTTCCTTTGGCTGCAGTATTAAGTCTGAGTATTTCATATAACTCCAAAATACTATTTTGTTTCCATATATATATATGTGTGTATATATAGATGGATGTATGTATGCACATGTACATTTGTACAAAACATCTCGAATATATGTCTTCATGCACTAACTTTGAGTCTCTGAAGAGGGCTATATGTTACGTAGTATTCTTTATATATAAATAGAAAAAACCCCAAAAATATAATGGTTATAGATGTACTTTTCAACGTGTTAATTCATATAATGAAATTCATCAACAGATTTGAAGAAAACCAAAGTCTGGGATTTTGGTTGCATAATTTTTTCAACATTTAAAAAGAACAAATATAATAATCTGTCAGATCAAAGTGGAGCTTTGACCTATTGCAATAGGATTCAAAGCTGTGTTTTACTTTTACAGCTGCTAAAAAGCTTGAACTTAAGGTAAGTGTTTTTACTGTGAAACAGTAAGCATTGCATGGGTTAATTAGCTGTAGACTTCATTTTCCTCACATATTTCGTTTGGAAAGCAAAAATTAAGGATCAAGAATTAATTAGCTATGTACAAACTATGAAAAATTGTTGAGGCAAGTGCTGTCTTGATAATTCATGACTATATTTAGACATTGTAATGATTAGATTTTAAAAGAAACAAGCTAATCAGAACATTTTTCCAAAGTCACACAGAGGTCAGGGATGATAGCAACCTTATGTAAAATTGAGACTAAATATCTGCTATTCTGCACATTGTATGGAACCAGTACAGTAAAGCTAAAGCCTTTTCCTGTTCAATGAGTTGGAATTAAACATGCTAATTTGAGACCTCCTTCAAGTATTTTATTTAACTGCTCTGGCCTGTAATTCCTTTATATTGCATCATTTAATGTAATGTTATTTATATATACGAAGCACGTTATACTTATTAACCAATGTGCAAAAATCTAAAGTACAGATTTTATGTAATGGGCTAATTACAGGACTTTAAAGCCACCTACTGAGTTTTGCTAAGCTTAACAACAGGTTCACTGAACTGGATAAATTTATTCAAACTTGTGGAAATGAACTCCATTCTATGTGCAACCGTACTGGGAAAACACACAAATTATACCTCAATACCAGTTAAATGGGTCAAACAGTGAACCTGAATACCAAACTTATCTACATCTTGGAACAGCAGAGAAGCTGTAGACCCTGGGTGAGAAGAGGAAGTCCTCATTCATAGATTCTTCCTCAAGTTTGTAAATAACTGAGACTTGGTATATGGGATGAGCCAGATTTCACCGAATGTAGTGTTGGTTTAATTTTCATTATGGTGGCCTTTGAAGCTATGGTTTAAAATGCGATACATGTATCACATGGAATTGCAGTAGAAAGGTAAGAGTATGATCCTTTACCATATCTTCCTGTTACACCTACTACGTGCATATTTTACTTATTTATTTACTTTTTATTTAATTTTGAGACAAAGTTTACTTCAATCAGTCATTTCATATACCTCCATTAGGTCTGAATGTCATTTAACTCATGTGTTTGTAAATTGAGTCAAATTTAATCAGAGTTCAGTGACTGGATCTTTGTCAAAATGGAATGAAATCAGAGTCATGCCAAAAAATATCTTATTGTTATACTTCTAAGGTAGTGTTAAATTGTTGGCTTCATTATCTGAAGAGTCTAGAAGAGGTTTAGGGTTCCTACTCATTGTTAAAAGTTTCACAGTGGTTCACAAGGCTTCTACTTGTTTTCCATCAACTTAGTCTAGATTTACGTCAGTGGAATTCAGCGAACTATGTCCCCTACTAATCCTTTTTTTTCCCGACTTTGAACAGTATTCAAATAAAAGCAAAATGAAAAGGCCAGATTTCTTATTCCAGCCATAACCTGTCCTTCAAAAATGACAAAGCAGTTTGCTATTTTAAACACTGTTGTAGTCTAAGGTTCATATGTGATTTTTTCATTCGCATTGTTCTTCAAAAGTATCGTGCAGATTATCTAATAAAATTATTTTCTCAGAAATTGAGTATTCTGTTGCTGAGATTTTATGTATCTATATTCTCTTTTGGATAACTATGCATAATCTATTCAGTAGCTGACATTTGGGTCTTGATAGATACATTCAAGCATGTACTTTCAGGAATAATAATGCCAGTGCACTGTGTTCTACAATGTGTGCAATGAAAATGTGCCTCATAAAGCCCATAATTGTTGCTTAAGTTACCAAGACGATTTTTTTCCCCAGTAAATGAGGAACAAGCCACATAATCTTGCTAACACTATATGCCCAGGAAAGAAGAGTTTAAATAAGAAATGCATAAATTTAGCAGACTGCTGTAACAAATGAAATGGTGTAGCATTGAAAACATTTGAGGCAATTAATCAATGCTGTGTTTGCACATATCATTAAATATATTATACTAAGTTTAGATTTGATTTCTATGCTTCTTTTATAAAGAGTTAAAAGAAAATACATTTGAATTCATGCTGATACTGAAAACATGCTCCTAGCTCCTAGTTTCTTGGATTTCAAATCATTTCCATTAACAAACAGCTATTTGCCCTCTAATAAAATATGTCATTATGCGTCATTCACATCACACAAAAGAATCACTGAAAAATCGCCCCAATGATGGCCAATAATTACACATTTTGCTCCTGCACGAGCAATGAAGAAATCTGTTCATTGGAGAAAGCAGGTGCTGGGGCATCATGCTAATAGTCAATGTGTGCCACAGTAATTAGCCATTGCAATTGCTAAAATTAACAATTAGCTAACATGCAATTCTCTTTTTGCAGGCTGCAGTTTACTTTGTATAATCCTTGTATGTTCTTAGTAATTATTCTGACAGCTTATTATTTTTATTTTTTCTGGTTTGAACACAGCTTTAACATTTGAATCAGTCTACCAAATGTTCAACAGGCAGTATGAAACAACTGCTTCACTAGGCAATTTCTAAGGAACAAATTTGGTTTTATTCTCAACTTTGTATTGTTCAAGAAATACATAATTCTTTTGTAGAGTAGAAACTTCTCATCGTATTTGAGAGCTCGGGACCACAGTGGATGTATTAAGGCTTTTTTACACTGGTAGAACATAGGATCATCCCAGCTTTTTAGAAAAATTACTAGGAATTATTCTTTGCCGTTGGGTTTCCAATCACTGGTGCATGCCCTCTGGTTGTCTGTGGAGCTCTTGGTGGCAGTCTGTGGAAATTTGGCAGGTCACAAAGTTCTAACTCTTTTTGTTAATACTGTCAGCCAAATAACGCAAAAAGAATCCTGGAATATGCTCTCACCACTTCTCATGTGAACATGTGGTGGTGCTATCCCTGGATTTGTTTGATTTACAAAGGCCTTCACAATCCTACTAGGAATCCTTCAGAATCATCACTAGCATATGGTCCATATTGTAGAAATGGAAAAAAAAAACAAAACCAAAAAAAAAAACCCAAACCCAGAAAAGAGTAAGGACTATCATGCACAAATTAATGGTGCACCCTCATCTTGAATACTGTATGTTGGTCTTGCAACCCAGCTTAAAAGAGAGTAACAGCAGGCATAGAAAATAAATTCAACAAGGATAAGCAACGGTGTGGAATGGCATTTGAAGTGGGAAAAACTAAACAGATTGATCAGTATGGAAAAGATGACTGACTAGGATATAGTAGAGGTTTATACTTTCATAGGTCATGTAGAGAAGGTGAGTGAAGAAAACTAATTGCATCTTCTTAAAATATAGTTGAGGGGCATCTAATAAAAGCACCCCATTTAAAAGGCTCAGAAGCAATGACCTTTTCTTATGGTGCAGAATTAAGCTGTGGAACTCATTGCCGTGGGATGGCATGGGGCAAATGGCTAAACAGACTGAAAGAAGAAATGTCTGGATTCATAGCAGCTAGGTCCCCAGCAGTACCCATGATGTGACCTCAGGCTCAAAAACTCTCTGAAACCAGCAGGATATGCAACTGTGTAGCAGGGAAAGCTCCTTCCGCACATAGGTGGCTTTTCCTTGAACATCTTGTACCTCATTCCAAGCCATTGTTACAGAGAGGCTTCCAGAGCTAGCTGAAACTTTGGTTTGACCTGCTCTAATTGTCTGTTGTTTTGTTTAGCAATACATGCTGTATAAATATCTCAGTAATATGCTACAATAAGGATGCCAAAGAGTTGGATTTTTTCCCTACGTATTCAGGTCAAAACTCAGCTGACACATAAATCTGTGCAAATCAGTTGAAATCAATGAAGATTGAAGTATTCATATATAGAGATCATACCCTGCATGTTTTGCTTTAGGCATTTTTTTTTTTTTATCAGTAGATAGGTAGAAATAACTGGACCCACTGAAAACACTGGTAGCTTGCTAACCAGAAGGGCCATATTCTTCTTTAGCACAGGCTTACATCTGTGTAACTCCAGTGACTCCAGTGCAATCCTTCCTGATTTTATAGGTGCGCGAGGATAATAAGGCTTGGGGAATTTATGTAATTGTCTGTAATCAGCATGGCATCTGTAGCTGGCACCAAACCAAGAGCAGTTTTTTAAACAGTTCTTTAAATCTCCCCCATGTTTTTAAAATATCTTAAAATGTGATTTGCTCCTGTGCATGCTCACCAGCAAAGCCATGTTAGCAAGAAGTAAGCTGTCTCAGCAACTGTAGTTTTTGACCTTAGTTTTTAATAAAAAAGTTCAATACAGATGGAGTCAGAAAGAAGCAACAAAGACATTCTTTGGGACTGGGGTGATTTTCTCAAAGACAGTGAGGTAGGAGAGTGAGGCTAACCTATGGAGTCTAAGCCTTTAGTTAAGGCAATAATGGTAGAAGGGTCAGTTAAGTCAGGCATGTTTCGGCAGTACCCACCACACTAGGCTATAGTAGTTCTGTGGCTTCCATGCAGTATGACAATCAGTGACAGAGAACAACTAATGAAAACGAGAATGGAAAATGCATTCAACTTCTGAGGATCTATCTGATATTTAAGGTAATATTCTTGATGACCATAACCTCTGTGGACTTCAATGAAAATATTTTCATGTACACCAGCTGAGAAACTAAACTCTAACTAAACATGGAAACTACATTAAAGGGGGCAATCCTCAAGGTTTCTATCTTAAAGCCACAGGCACTCAATGCCTATAGAGACTTAAATTTTAGCTGGAAAAAATCTGTGCATGTCTAGATTGCTGTTTATATCATGCTAAGAAGAATCTTTCTGTTGGCAATGTTAAGCAGTAGTGGTAAGCTGAGCTTTGCAGTGGCCCACAAGGTAGATATATCCCGCCTGCAGCCTTTGTGAGGCAGAGTCCAGTGCACAGGAGAGTGTGATTGTAACTCTGCTAGTCAGGGCTGATGCAAAGTTCACAAACTTACATTTCAGCTTCACTCACAAAAGAAGAAGAGTGAGTGATGTGTTGGGTAGCTGAAGCATTGATACACATTTTTGTTGCTTCTGATACTGAAGTAGGGATACCGTGTCACAAGTGCTATTTTTCTCCCTGGTACAAATTTTCCCCAGTCTTTTTCACCAGAATATGTGTGTCAGAAACAAAAAAGCTTCAAATAGGAGCTGGCCTTTGAATTTGGTTTCCAGAGTTAAATTTCCACTGTTTGTACATTTTCACAGGTGCTTCTAAAACTTAGGGAACTTAACTAACTAGAAAGGAGGAGATTCTTAGTTCTTCAATGAATTGTAACTGTTGGATAAACTACAGAAAAACCCTCAGGAGAAGGGAACTCGGGACTTCTTCAACCTGTGCAATTATCCTAAGTGCTANTCATACAGTCAGAAGGGAGGTGTGGGCTTTGTCAGCCAGGTCCTTTGCTGGTTGCTAAGAGGCTAGAACCCTGGACCACCCCACAGCATATGCAGCTTTGTGGACCTAGGCATAAAACTTGACTATGTGAACCCAAGAGAAGGAGATTTAGAAGAAGATTTAGGGAACAGAATTTCCCTTGTAAGTTCCCCCACTAAGCAGAAAAAAATTATTTAGCTGGAACGCATCAACTACATAATAATATTACTGACAACAGCATGTTGGCTCTTGAATTTGTCTGTGAAGTATCTATCAGTTGTGATGCATCCCATGGCTTTCATTCCACAGCAAGCCCTACATCTAAAGGTGAAAAGTAGAACAACTTCTGATCATTGCTTCATTGCCACATTCCACATAATTTTGTTGAGAATTTAATGCCATATCTCAGTCCCAGTGGGAAAAAAGAAGAAAGAGGAAATTAGAAGCTTGCACAGTGATAAGACACATAAATAGCACATATAAGATTTTCCTGGATTGGGGATAATTTATCATCTTAACACAGCAATCTATCTCTATGTGTATACTTTACTGAAAGAGATCAGAGCTCAGAGCATTGCCATTAAAGCCATCTTGAGCTTCTCCCATAGCACACACAATAGTCATCCAAAGGATGGGCTGTAATATACCATTCAAGAAGGTTCAAGCCATACCATGTTAGAATACTTGCTTCTATGCTGCTCACATTTAGTCTAATCTCTAATCTGGTTTAAGGGCTGTAACTGGAGTATTCTTGGACTTTAATTTGAGTTCTCAGTAGCTACTGACATATTTTCCTGTGAGCATTCCTGCTTGAAAATGTTCCTTTTCAGGTTTATCTTACTGAGTTGAAGTCTGGGGGAAGCAAGAGATATTAATGTCTCAACTCTCTTGCTTTATCTCTGCAAGCTTCTCAAATCATTAGCCTTTGGTCCACCACAACAATTGAACGGTTGCATCGTCTTGCTCCCATCCCAGACTTCCCCCATCACATACAAAGCTTAAAATACAAACACAAGGGAATTAAAATTTGATGGTTTCTCTTACTTTACAATTACATTAGGTCACCCATGTGGTATAAGACAGATTTAATTACCAATTTAACATACACCTCAGAACACATTTTATATGGTTTGGACATGCTGATGTCATAAGATCACAGAATATAGAAATAAATAGATCATGATCTGCTAAGTGATAAAAATTATTTTGGTATACATCTGGTATTTGATTGATATATATATTCCATATACAATGGTTCATCATTTGTGGATGGGATAGCAAAAATGAATTATGTAGGGCATCCTGAAACAGCAGTGGCAATTTTAGAGCACTATATTCTGTACCTGGTGCATGCCAAATGGTTGCCAAATGTGATAACAAAATATTTTTGTGGCTGCTGTTATTTTTTTTCCATTATTGAGACTGTTTCTTATGTTTCTGCCTATAAGACCAAGGGCTTCATTAATTTCAGTCTAACAGGGATTTGAAAGTGTGGAACTGACTTAATTAAGACATTTGGGATGACCTGAAATTCAGGATGAATTTGAGATGAGTCACAGCCGCTCTATATCCCACTGCAAACACTTAGAAATCAGCAATTTCTAGAAAAAAAAAGAAAGATCATCAGCTACCAAGTTTTAAATTTATCTTTGGGCTAAACTGAACATGACCAATGCTGTATTTCAGAGATATATCATAGTCCTTTTTAGACAAAATAAACATAGTGGGCAGGCAATTTACAGATAATAGCCTTTATAACAATTCAGCAAAAATACAGCATCTTTACAGCATTAGAAATTTCAAATCCTGGCACATGGAGCAAAGTCTAGATTTTTGAGATTGCTCACTTAGTGCAACTGGTGCTACCTGGAGCTTTAGGGCACTTAGAGCACTGCATGGTGGCTCACCTGGCAGTGAATTTTACATTACTTGTTGAAATTATGTATGGGTTCTCAAGAGATGCATAAAGAAAGCCGATGGACTCACTGGCAAAATCTTCTGAAAATCAATGAGAGGTTTACTGTTGTTCAACAAGCTTTAGATCAGCCTTATGTAGAGATCTTTGGGTACATGAATGCTACACAGCTGATCCCTCTGAAAGAGGAACATATATTGTAAGGACACAAAATCATGATTCCTCAGACCCTATATTTAATTTAATTTGTACTGGCTCCCAACACAGGCACAAAATACAAAGCTAAATAATCTCCAGAGCCACAATAAATTTTAGAACAACAAAGTCTGTTTTATTTTACCATCATACCTGCTAAAGATGTGGTAAGGATTATATTTTTAGCTAAAAATGTTAAGAAATTAGAAATTAATTACACTTTAATATACATTAACTACATTATAAAAAGTTGTCCTATTAAAGGAACAAAGTTGTTAATTAAATGAACTCACTTTTTTTGCAAACCAAGATAAATTTAAAATGGGCAATGGCATGCTCTCCAGAATATGTAAACTATAAGGTAAATCTTTTGCAGCAAAAGGATAAGTATGTTGTAAGCTTCCTGATTTAAGATGCTGCTGTATATAAACGGAGGCATATAAAACTATAGTATGTTTCCTTATATAGAGACATATAATCAAACAAGAACAAATCTACCACCAACTGCTTCATACTGTGTTGTGCTTTGATAGCAAAGGAAAGCCAAGTTTCTAGCCTGGATCTAGCCTGACTCAGGCCATAACTTGTGAGTCCTGCTATTCTAACCCTTTCTCTTGATCTGCTTTTCAGCATGTCTTAGAGCACACAGCTCAAAGCAGCAGGGGAGTTTCTTAGCAAAGGGCCACCCACTTGCATATTATTCCTTCCTTGCCTGTGACATGACACAAGAACAAAGTAGACATTAACCGCTACATTAAACTCAGAAGGAAAGTAATCAGTAACCTGTTATTCCCTTAATAAAGGGAAACACATGCAGTGTGAAATCCAGAAGACTAATCAATAGCCCCAAACAATGCAATGTGCCAAACAAATTGCAAATCAATTAGAATCCTTGTTTTCTTTGAAATGGTTCACTATACCTAAAGCAATTACTCGTTCATTAGACCTAATTTAACAGCATGACTGCCCTAGCAACAACTGGCAGCGTCTGGCTATCAAATAGAAGAATGGCAGCTTATTTCTGTCTGTCTGTGAGTCTAACACCAATCAAAAAAAAATTGAATTCCTTTATATAAGACAACTTTTCATTAATAGGTAAAATATTTTCTGTGCAGGAAGAATCAAGAATCCTATTTGATTTGATTGAGTTTGGTTTAATTAACTAAGGGAATTGATGTAAACTTTGTATGAAGAAATTCTGAAGTTCTTTAAATGTTTCAGTAAGTTGTGATACTAAGATATGCAAGAAGGAGGGGTAGTTTTAGATCTCCTTCAATAAATCCTTTGGGATTTGGAAAAAAAAGTAAGTCCTATATATGTTTGCATCAGCTGCTTGTTTACCACAATTCAAATGGCACAATAAGATTAGCATGGTCCGGCACAGGATGACACAGATTGGTCAAATGGCGCCTAATCCCTTTGATGGGCTCAGAGGGCATTCAGCATTTGATACAAACCCTCCCTATTGTCTTCCCTTGGCATTGGATCAGGCCCCTAATACCCTAACTACATGTTTAAAGTGCTGTTTTTATATTTTGCTTCCTGCTGTATTCAGTGATATGGTAATAGCATAGCCATATGGGCTTTATGAGATTTTTAAAAACCATTTATGTTTTAATATATGTTCCTTTCCCTCCCTGTAAATCTTGTGCTAATGAAACAATTTTTTTTCCTCTTCCCCTGTTGTGGTGCACAGCGATCTTGCAATGAAAGGGATGCACCTGGAATAGGGTCAGCTGGTGGGAAGCCACCTCCAGGAGAGGGGACTAGCTGCCTTGCCATGCTCTCAGGATAGATATTTCTAGCCCTTACAGTGAATAAGGGCAAACAGGAACGTTACACACCTTTAGTGGTTGGTATCAGGGGTGTTTCCAGGGCCTAAAGAAAGTTCCAGAGATAGCTGGGGCGTCCTCCTTTTTAATATTACTCAGTACTGTCAGGTACCCCAGAGTTAAGTTAATCCTGGCAATCTGTCCATGATTAAATCCATCACAATTTTGGCCTGCAAACTTTAAACATAGGGAAAAAAAAAATTGCTTGCTTAGGGTTTTTTTTTTTAATAGCCATGATTTGAAACCCTTATATTGTTTATTGACCTTTAAAGATGTGACATTCTTCTGTAAAAATCCTTGTAAACTCTTCAGTGTGTGCACATGTGCATATATATAAATGTACATAGCCTAAATATATATAGCCTATACACATATAGCCTAAATATGTACGAAATATTTATAGCCTCAGTTGGAGTATATTTTTGTATTAATTGAAGTAATTTCTAATTTCTACCAGATAAAAAAACTCTTCAAAATTATTTTAGCAAGCCTTTAAGCATTTTTGGGGCTATATTTAGTGTCAAGTTTATTCAATTACTTTTAGAACAGCTGCGTTACAGGGTTTTGGAGCTGTTAGAAGTGACCGTATGTATTATCTAAAGACATTTGACTTCAGTGTTCAGTCTTGCCAGGCCTGTTAGACTTTTATCCTCCTGGATCTTGCCATCCTTTCTGGTGGTGTAATACTCTGCCCCACTGCAGAGAGGATAACTGAGATGATATTTTAATTTTGAGAGGAGAATATTTTTCTGAAAGTTTGTCTTTTTTTTTTTGCAGCAATCAAGGGCTGCTTGGGAGATGGAAATGTAAGAGGTAACTGCAATAATCATAGAAGCATAACAAATGATCACAGTTCTGTATTTTCTCATATATAGCTTGTCTGCATCTACATGTATACGCATATTTGATGTTTTTCTGTAAATTCAGAAATGACTCACTGTTCCTCACAACTTACACAAACCCCAAATAGCTGAGCTTTGTCTGCTAGAATTAAATCTGGCATTACAGACCCAAGCAATGTTCAAGGTTGCATTTTGGCTAGCAGGCACGGCTACTGAGATCCTGTCTGAAATACTTTGGACCACTGAATCCAAGTATTCCTGAACCTTCTGGCCCTTCTGCAGGCTAGTCTTTCCCCTGGAGTACAGACTAAAGAGCCATGAAAGGCACCATAAAATCAATAAAACATGTTGTTAAAATTTTTTCCTGATGTTTTAATATAGACCTTACAGTTCACATATGCTAACCAGTACCAAGCAGATGCTTTGCTTTTTAAGAGGGCAAGAAATCTGAAATCACTTATAACTCAAATGGTGTCAAACTGAAGTTCACAATAATCTCCTGCAGTGGCTCTATCAACATTTAGAGTTCACTAAGAATTATTTTTAACACTTTACCACACATACATGAATAGTTGAAATATGTCATTAAGTGTGACTGAACAATTGCTTAAAATTAGTTTGAAGCACTTAGCTAGAAATGCTACCTTTCAACTGTTAGAGTAAGTGCCGCGAGGCATCTTGAACTTAATAAGGAATGTGAAATTAACTACAAATTACCTATTAACTTCTGCCCTTAACATATTCATAAAGTAGGACAGCTGCTCATGCCCTCACTTTGATGGAGAACTTGAACATATGTTCACATCCATTCTTTTTTGGCAAAACAAAAGTAGCCACTAAGTAATGGACATATTGTTCATATGCCTATATCCCCTCTGAGCCTATGTGACTTAAGACAATGTACCAGCATTCTCTTGTGCAGGTATGACAACCTGAAACCTGTCCTAAACTGGATATAGTTTCTTCTTGTTTTGCCAGCATTTGAAACACAACGGAATCTGAAGCTAGCCAAAGGACATTTTAATACTTGTAACTGAGATATAATAATTATGTGGCTGTTGTGAAACAACTGGAGATAACTGGCAGGTGAACTCCCTATGTATTTCCGTTTATCAGATTTCATACATGTATTCGATTTTATCATTGATCTGAATTGGAACTGAAGTAATCTGTAGGTAGCTCCATCACTTTCTTAATTTTGCACAGATAAAGTGCAAGTGTTGATTTATTGCAAAGCTGAACACATACTAGAAGTCATCTTGAGGTAAAGAAAGAGAGTATCTGCCGACTGTCTCCACGCCATGGCATCTGGGTCCTGCTTTTTGGCAGGACTACTCCTGAGTTCTGTTACCAGCCAGGCCAGGATCTGGCTGGTGGGAAACTCCACATGAACCAAGCATGGATCGGAGAAACCCACCGTGTATCTGATCTTGTGAGGATGCTTCTACGTGCAGTGCCCTGACACCTAGTGGATCACACATAGACCTTTCAAAAACCGCTGAGCAGATGACACTTTGAAGTCTGTATTTTGCATGTAAGGACAGAGGCATATATTGGTACAGGTGATGAACATACTGTATGTGGAGAGCACCCACACACAAGCATTAAGGATCTTTATTGCTGTTCCTTGTTCTTGTAATAACATATGATTCCCATTTTAGAAATCTGAGTAGAAAAGAATACTTTTTGCTCTGCAATTGGACATGTATCATTAAGGGCTGTGACAGACAAGTTGAAATAACTGCAGTATTTTTAGAGTTGTTGCTTCAAGCTCTTTGGGCTATACCTATAGCAGGGTTTACTACTTCAGTTCTTGTGTCTGAGTTGATCAGCCCTTTAGCAGATGTATCAAAACAGTACTTGTACCTTAGTCCATTTTAGCTTATTGTTCAGCATCTCAGTTTAGAACATCAATGAACTACACATTATTACTAAAGACAGGTTTAATTCCACAACACTTTAACAGTCTAAAAGTGGGGCACCTGATCTGCCAGTCACTTAGGGTCCTTTTGCAGGTCCTGAAGAGAGACAAGGAATTCCAGAGATGGTAAGATAATTGAGCCCCACACTGTGAAAATTGTGTATTTAATATTTAGCTTAGTAGCAGATAACACTCATGATATTCAGAGACTATCCATACATTTCTGGTATATAATGTCCAGTTAGGCTCAAACATTTGATATTGGACTGTAGCTTCCCTTGAAAAACAATGCATCGCTGCTTGTGTTTAGAACTTTATTTTTTTTTTCTGTAAGAACATGGCTGGGAGGATACCACTGAAATATTTTTTATTTTTCAAAATAAACATTTTCTCTAAGGCCTTAAGAGTAGATGAAGACTACTGCATCGTCAACACTACTTTGAAATAACAATGCATTTGTCATCTTTGTCTGACTTACTTGTATAGTTAAAGACAATTCAGTAGCAACAGCTAAGTATCACTTTTCTCATTCATGTTTGGCAATGCAGGAAATCCAAGCACACATAGCTGGCGACTGGATTTCTTTGTTTCCTGTTTTTTACAAGGGTAATAGGACTGGAAGGGATCTCAAGATGTCATCACATTGATCTTACAGCCCCAAGGCAGAATCGACTGTATCTTGAAGTTGATTAAAGGAGGAAATGTAATCTGTGTTTTGTGTTCTGGTAATTAAGCATTTTACAAAGATGTGGCTGTGGTTAATCTGAAGAATGACTATGCATATACATATGTATGCCGTGGTGAGGCATATCTCTATGCAAGAAAGAACTGGTCCTAATAGAGCTGCACATGTTTCAGTCAATGCATACCTAACAGTTATACTGATAATGTATGAGTCAAAAGGGGATGGGATTCATCCTCTCATAGTGGCACTGGTTCAATAGTGAAAAAAACTTACTTCAGTGTCTCAATGAACATATGTAAAGAGGAATCCAGAGGGACAGAATAAAGAGCATTCAGAAAGAGACTCTCTTTAACACTTTCCATATAATTCCACTCTTTATAAAAGGCTGTTTCCAGGCTATTGAAAGGGCTTCTTCCAGGCTATTGACAGGGTGATGACAATCACCCAAATTGTCCTGTTGAACTAATTCCCTACACTGAAGCTATTTATTATTTCCTAGTATGCAATTGTGGCTTGTATAGCAAAAAGTTCATATTTTTTCAAAGCTTTTCCTCTTATCTCTTTTGGAATCTATACTATAGCCAGTATCATAGTGAGGCCACTTTCTGTCATCTTTGACAGGTCATGGAGATCAGGGGAAGGTCCATGATGACTAGAGAAGGGTAAAGGCACTCATCTTCAAAACAGGCCAAAGGGCCAATCTTGGAAAGTACAGGCCTTATTTCAGTCTCTAGGACAATCACAGAATGAGTCCTCCTTGAATGCATTTATGGGTGTATGAAGAAGGTGGTGATTGGAAAGTCAGCAGATAAAATCATGCTTTTCCCAATTGCTTTCTTGATGAAATGACTGGATCTGTGGATGAGGGGAGTGCAGTGGATGTCATTTACCTTGCCTTTAGCAAGGCTTTGGACACCCTACAAAATATTCTTGTATCCAAGGTGGGATGTTATGGTCCAGATTGTTGGACAAATGGATGAGTAAATAACTGTCTGAATGATCAGGCTCAGAGGTAGTGATTAATGAGTCATGCTCTACCCGGAGGCTGGTAACAAGTGAAGCACTACAGGGATCTGATGGATGAGGCTTTGAGCAACCTGGTCTAGTGGGAGGTGTCCCTGCCTACAGCACGGGGGTTGGAACTCGATGATTTCTAAGGTCTCTTCCAACCCAAAGTATTCTGATTCTATGATTCTATGATCTTCCACGGGACCTGTCCTGTTAACCACCTATATCTGAAGATGGGAGAGTGCACTCTGATTAGGTGTGAGGTGACGGTTTGGCAGGACCAGTTGATGCACATGAGGGCAGGGCTGCCACCTGAAGGGACCCAAGATGGGCTGGAGGAACAACAGGAACATTATGAAATTCAAGAAGGATGAGTTCAAAGTCCTGCCCTTGGGAAGGAAGAGCTCCTTGCAGCAGTAGAGGCTGGGAGCTGCCAGGGTGGGTAGCAGCTCTGCTCCCCAGGGGAGCTGGTGGTCTTGGTGGGCAGTGAACTGAACACTAGTCTGCAGTATGCCCCTGTGCAACAGCATCCAGGGCAGTAGTCACAGGAACACAGACAATAGGCCAGGGAGGGTGATTATCCCCCTCTACTCAGCCCCAAGAAACCACATCTAGACACTGTCCCCTTTTGGGTGCTCCCTTACAAGAAAGGTGGAGTGAGTTCAGCAAAGTACCAACAGCATGGTCAGAGGTTGGAGCACTTGCCCTGTAAGGAGAGACTGGGGCTGTTCAACCTGGAAAAGAAACAGCTTTGGAGGGATCTAACAACAGCCCCCCAGTACCTGTGGGGTGGGCATTGCTTCTCTGGACAGACCTTCCAGCCTCACCTCAATAGCGCCTGGTTTCAGCTTTGGGAAGGACAGCTGTCATTCATGAAGGTGGCACTGGGAAGGTCATTCAGCTCTGTATAGAGGAAGTGGAATTTGTGTAGTGCTGCACACAACCAAAATAATATTCTGTAGCAAAAGCAATCAATTAAACATATCTGATTTAAAAAAAAGACAGGAAAAGAGAAAGAGAAGGTATTGATCAGTGATTAAATAACATTTTAGAATAAAAAATAAGTATTTTGAATTAACAAGCAATGAAGAAATTTTTGAACTATTACACAGGGAGAGAGGTACTTCTAGAAGCATCAAGGTGAATTAACTCATAAGAAATCCAGAGTAGTCACCAGTTTAGGACATTGCAAACCCTCTCTTGGAAAAGCTTCAAATGCATTTTGAAATCTCCAGTTTTATTTATTTTTCATTTTCCCATGTTCACAGCATTCAATAGAAATTAAAAGTATTTAGTAATTCATAGAATCTTCATAACAACTGGAAGGACTGGTGCAACTGCAAACTCTCTAAGAGACTTTAGGCATCTGGGCAAAGATTTTTATCCGAACATCTCTCAAATGTGTGGTCTCTTGCCCAGGGCAGAAATAATTTGAAAACTCTGGAAATTTATAATCTCTATTTCAAGAATACACAATATGACCATACACTATAAAAAATACTACCCCATAAAAAGAGGTAAATGTTGCTGAGACAAAAGCAAGATCGTATTTTGTTCTGTGTTTTGTTCTGGCCCAAAATTACTACTTGACACCTTAATTGTTATTGCAGTAAAAATTATGACAATATAAGGCAATTAACTCCAAATACTTGAATGAAAAGTGAACAATACCTTCAAACTAATTAAACCAATTCAAAATAATACAGATTGTATCTGCGAATCACAGATAAAAATACTCGGCAATAATAAAAATCAGTTTAGAACAGCCAAAATATTTTATATGCTTATTAGTAAATAATTTTACTGTTTTCACCAAAATTTGTGTGTCTACACATAGGTGTATGAATAAATAGTCTGTACTAATGAGGAACATCAATGCAGCTGAAAGGATTATAAAACAACTTTCTATTCCTAAGATTGTGCATTTGTATTTCCAAAATCTATGCATGTTTGTTGTTAACAAATTATTCAATTTTTTTACAAAATTAATTTTTGATATATATATATTTTCAAGCTTTTGAATGCACCTAATGTTTTTGCAAAATGCTGCACAGAGGAATTCAGGCAAGTAACTTCTCTGCCACTGTTTTTAAAAATGTTGTTCTGTCATTGGTTATTAATGAACAAGTTTATTACAATTGTTTTAACTTGGTTTACTGAATTTTCCTGTACCAGTAACATTACATGAAAAAACAAAAATCCCTGTGAAAAATTCAGGGTGATTTAAGACAGCTGTCTTGTAGCAGACCTTGACTTTTGAGGATCACTCTACGCATTAAAAGGAAGGAAAAGTTCATCTTGACCGTTATAGAGAAAATTAAGAATTAAGGAGGCTGTAGCATTTTGACGAAAATGGAAACAATGAGGTTTTATGTATATGAATCATTATTTGTTTCCCTCTTAAGGGAATTATTCAAATTGTCCACTAGCTTTCCAGCAAAAAGAAATCAAATCAACTCTAACACTGTTATAACAGCAAACTTAAAGAGATCCTCTCTCATTATAATTCTTCACAATTGCCAAGACCAGTCAGTCAATATTTATGACTGATAACATATATGGCACCTATCAAAATGCTTTAAATGGCTTTTTCTAGTAAGACACTGACCAAAAATTATTAAGGAGATTTTCTATATGTGATATATTTCCTTTTACTACAGCAAATGCTTCAGAGACCTGATTACTGGTAAAGCACAGATAAAAGCTATAACAGAATGGTGGTCAAACAAGTGGAGCCTATAAAGTATGCACTCCTCTTTTGTTTGCTGCTATACAAAAAGTGAATAGACAAGCCCTTTTGCAAACTTGCAGAGGACCAACTTTTTCCCTACCCCCCACTCCTGGGAATAAGCCATTTTAATTATTGAAGTTTTTTTGTTTAATCTTCCACCAACAAGTAATATGAATATTTTATACAACACTGATGAATGCTTAACTAATACAGTTCTTCATACAAATGCAAACTTCCTTTTTACTGGCCTCTGGTGACTATGCATCTAGTGCCAGAGTGGCATCATTCAGCTCCAGTTGCTATAGCATTTTCAAGAACCTCTCTGTTCTTGTCATAAATTATCTTTAAGTGAAAAAAGCTCCAAGGAGGTCTGCAGCAAACTGTATCAAATAATGAATTTCTAAGCTGTGGTAGAAAACACTCATCTTACTTATATTCTTCTAGCATCGATTGTGTAGTGACCCTTCTTTGGGATACAGATGAGCATAACCCTGAAAAATGTTTGTGTTGTCTTTCTCTTGCTGGCAGCCTGCAGCCTGCATGATCTAATAAATATTGGCAGGACCAAATGAAATAATATAGAAGAGCTTCTCTTCTTTAAAGTCCATAGACCAAGAGACTCTTGTCACTTGTTAATATCTCCATCAAACAGTGAAGTGTTAACATATGTGATACGACCACGCAATCAAGTAAGGACCGATTTGTTGACTAATTAAACCAACACAACAAGCTCTTTAGCACCTACAAGTGACAAGTTTAGAGCAGGCAAGTGGAAACTCTCAATTGAGTCCCCTTTTATGAGACTATCATGCCAAATTCAATTCTGACTGAGTAGTATTTGAATGTACTTGACTTCCACTATGTGCTGACATGCTTACAATAATTCATCATGTGTGACAATAGCCCAATATTAGAGATTTATGATATATACAAAACAGTTACAAATGAAATGTAGCCCTAACATGTGTCTGCTTTACTTATCCACAGCCTATTGATATTATAATTAATGGTCAATTACTTAGGGATAGAGAATAGAAAATAGTCATTACCAGTTTCAGTCATCATCTGTTTTTGGCAAATTCTAGAAGTAAATGAAACCATTTTCATAGTGTTTGGCAGTTGCTGGAAAGTACACTGTTGTTCACTGCAAGAAGAATGGGTTTGCTATCTGTTCTGCAGTTGAAGAGTTATTTTAGGAACATAATATTTATTTTATTATTATCATAATGTAGGTAAGCTTTAAAAAGTGTATCCGTGAAGAAGAAAATACAGTGAACACCGCATATGAATATTTTACAAAGATTGCTAGCATTGGACAATTTTACTCACACACACAAGGCCAACTCTCAAAACAATTTGAAAAATGTATATTGAAATTCAGATTCCTTTCACAGGAAAAAAAAAAAGCATGAAAGTAAGGACTTTCTTTCACAGTTTTAGGTCCTGCCTTAATATTGACAAGATGAATTTGAGTCTAATAGTCCTGTTTAAGGGGGAATTCAGACTTCTGTGAAAAAGGCATGTGTATCACTTTTAGGTCACTGTCTGTGCAAAGGATTATGAATACTTTCCTTTTAAATTTGATTAGATCCACTGAAATCAATGGGGCTATTTGTAGGCTGAAAACTATGAATATGTATGTGTGTGTTGCAGTATGTGGACCCTTGTCTTTAACAAGCAGCAACCAAAAGTCCAGACCCTTCCAGGTTCTTCAAGAGCTCATTCCAAGGTTCAATCTACTCCTTGCTGAAATTTCAGCCCTGAGGGGACACCGAGGCTTTCCATGTTCACGAGATAGTCAGATACCGAGGAAAGTATTTTCAGGGATCCACCAGCTAGTGGGCACCTTCCTAAGCTCCCAATGAGCAGAATGTGAAGAAGAGGCACTTTCCTGGCTCAACTGTTGAATCCAGCTGGTGGGTCAGAGAAAAAGCCTCCATTAGCTCAGGATCCTCAACTAGAAGCCTTCCCTGGAGTTAGGTCACAAAGATGAAGTACCTTTAGAGATCTGGTTTAGACGAAACCCCATCTTCTCCAACACAGACTTTTTGATAATCGCTCAAGCATGGAAATGAGGTCAGAAAGAAAAAAAGGGAATTCAGAACAAGCATAAGTAACCTGACTAGTGTCTCCATTTTAAAGACATATTTAACCACTGACCTGGTGTGGAGGGCACCTTTTAAACAGATGGTTGTGGTGACACAAGAAGGCACTGTTGGTTTGGGTGTTGGCATGAGTTTGCTTGAAAGAAAAGGGGAAGAATGAGAAACAACCTTGGATTCATATTGAGCAAATTGCTCTAATTGTTAATTTCAGCACCGATGTTTGCACAGTGCTTTGACATCATCAGTTGGAAGAACTGCAGAATATTTTTTTCTGCCTCAGAAGCTGGCAGTGACAAAAGGAGTTCTTTCCAACAGCAAGGGATAATATTATAGTGATCTCACTGCTAAGCATCTAACACCAACCAAACTTTTAATATGAATTGTTTAATGTTTTTAAGAGCATAATGTTTTGTCCCTAGATGTGTGTATTTTTTTCAGTATTCCAAATTTACTTTAAAATGATATCCAAACAAGCAAATATCCCTAATTCATCAAACATATAAAAATAAATTGTCAGAATTTTATATAATAATGATCTGGAATCTAGACAAGTGCATTTTATTTCAGAAGTACAATCATTCATAGTTGAAAAAAGGAAAAGGAAATTCATAGGAAAAGAAAAGCTTTGATTCAGTTCTCAATGATATTGGTGCAAACAGAGAGCAATAATGTAACACTGAACTCATGCAAATTAACTCCAGGTTTAACATACAAATTCATTTAGGTATTTTATTACCTAAAAGCCTAAAAGCATTAAATAAAAATGCAATTTTTTTAGTAATCTTAAAGGAGACGAGATCTTATAGACTTGTGTTGATATCTGCATCTCCAGAGGAATCAATGCAATTTCAACAAAAGAATTGTATCACATTGAGTTGTTTCATATAATGCCATTGAAAAGAAAGAGGTTCACAAAGGGTTGATTAAATTTAAGTGGAAGAAACACAATGAGCAAAATTCATCGCTGGTGTAATTCTGTTGTCTCCTGCAGTTCCACCATGAATGGATAGGGCCCATGACAGTCTGAGCTTTTTCTGCACTTCGGTAAATGAATTAGCTGAATTAAAATCCTTTAAATTGTAAAAAAGTCCCAACAACCAAAAATCCAGTCCCTTCCCCCATATTATACAAACCAAATTGAATTAAAGAAAAAGTACATCGAATGAATGTTAAGAATATGATTCGCTAAGAGCATATAAAGAGCTCCATCATTAACGTGCACTGTGGTCAATATCGATCTTGTAGGTCACATCTAAAGTGTTTCAAATCAGTCTAAAGAGCCCATGTGCACGACAAAGCTACTGATATTATTGAGACAAATCTACCTTATTATCTTTTTCTTTCTTTTTCTTCTATTTAGGGAAGAAGAGAGCAGGGGTCTGTGATAGACTTCTAACCAAATTCTTAAAACTGTCCCGAAGAACCATTTCTACAAGATATTGAAGTTATCAGGAACTACAGATAGTGGTTATCTCACTGGCCTGGGCATTTAATTTCTTTTCACAATTTATCGTATGTAAGACCCATCAGTTGCAATAGCAATTGAACAGGTGGATCTGTAAAGAAGATCTAACTACAGTCTACAGGATTTATGTTTATAGATGCATGCATATAGAATAATAGAATCATTAAGGCTGGAAAAGACCTCAAGGATCATTAAGTCCAACTGTCAACCCACACCACCTAACCCACTAAACCATGTCCCTAAGCATCACATCTACACATTTCTTGAACAGCTCCAGGGATGGTGACTCCACCACTTTCCTGGGCAGCCTGTTCCAATGCCTGATCACTCTTCCGGTGGAGAAATTTTTTTCTAATATCTAGCCTAAACCTCCCCTGGCACAACTTGAGGCCATTTCCTCTTGTCCTATCACTTGTTACTCCAGAGAAGAGGCCAGCACCCACCTCACTACAACCTCCTTTTAGGTATGTTTATATGTTTAATAAGGGAAGCTATTTTGAAATGCAGCTAACAATAGAACTTATTGCACCCACCCATATTTATTATGAAAATGAATATAACTTTTCCCCTCCCAGGTACCTCAGAATGGTTCAAAGCTATTTTCTAAAGGGGCATATCTCAATAAGGAATGAAGCCTGTATCAACAGGATCATGTCTGAAAGGGTATATTGGGCCATAGTTTTGCAAGTACAATGATCTTTACATTTAAGAGGCAGAGAATTTGAGTATGATCCCATTTGTATCCTGTAAAGTTTAATCAGAGTAAGATCATGTTAGATCTGGACCAGACTTTGTACTTCTGCTCCCAACTTGACTCAGAAATATTGCATAGTCTGTTTTATTTAACCTCCATATAAAAAAAAGGAATACGTCAAATACTGGATTTTTCACACTATTTTAAATACATAGTGAATTCTATCTGTAGAATTGTCTTATTCCATTTACACGAGATTTATACATGGATAATGTATCAATTTCAATGAAGTTTTACCTGGTTTCTGCTGATAAAGATTAATTTCTGACTATGTTGGCAAATGCCACCAGGAGCACCCATCACAAGTCAGTGGGTGAAACTAAAGGCATTAGATCAAACTGTTTATAATTTCTTTTAACTATAACATGTCAGTCTGAGGATGTAACCTTTTCACAGGCATACTGAACAGCTCCATCCTGGAGAGTTGCAAGAGTCACTAGAGAGTATTAGCTGTCTAACTTTAAAGTGTCACCAACAACTCTGTCAGAGCCCTAAACATCTTGGATATCTGCCTGCATTCCCACCTTGCTCCCTCTCTTCCGTTCACCATATTCTTATCTTTCTTCATTATACTCCCACACAGCAGCACTGTACTTTGGTCAATGTGGAGCAGTCTCAAACCTCAGGCCTGCATTTGGGACAAGAAAAGGAAGAAGTAAGAGATGTGGTTACTCAGAATGACACAGTCCAACAGCTGCAGTAAATTAACTTTATTTTAATAAAGGTTGGACAGTGTTGATATGAACTGACTGAAACAGGTCTATACACACATGGGCAGCTGCAGCAGTACAGTGTACCTTGGTCTTTCAGACCACATATTTGCTGTGCTCTTGGGCAATCTTATGCACCGTAGCATATATCCATTAATGCCACTGACATAACATAAGAACACTGCAGTGTGAAGTCTTGCCTGCCTTGAAATCAAAAGCAGAAACATGATTGACTTAAATTGTGGCTGCAGCCTCTTTCAGCAGCTTAGCTCCTGTCATGGAGATCATAATGCACTGCACGTTGTGGGAGTCCTGTTGATTTCAATGGAGTTTATGTAAGTTGTGGATCTGGTCTAGTTATGTCAGTGGTCTACCTGCAATGCATTAAGCTAACTGTGTGCATAAGCTTTGGAGGAGTAGAACCTAGGAGGAAATGTTCTGCAGAGATTAGAATTGGTCTTGATCTGCTTTAGTCCTTATAAAAACAACTGTAATTTCATTTAAATAAATAAAGTGATCACAGTAACTGTGGGTTCCAAATGCCTGTGAAAATCTCACCTCCTGATATGTTATCTCCATTGCTCTGTTTGGGTTTATCACCTCCACAGGAAAGGACAAAGGACAAAGTTAGCATGTCAGACAGAGAACCCAAGATGTGGGCATGTGACCTCTTCTGCTTCATTATTACAGCAGCAGTAACCTTTGTCTGGAAGGCACAGGTACAGGTGTGTGGTTACACCTTAAAAGAGATCAGTAAGATTTGCCAGTGACATCCCTCAGCACCTGCAGAGATGCCTCCTTCACTAAGCTTCAGTTCACACCTGCATCTGAAAAATAAATAATGCTCATATAAATAATAACCAGAATGATATTTTATGGGCTGTGGTTTTGTGCTTGTTGTGCTTTGATTAACAGAACCTTGAGATTGAATAGCAGAATTCCAGCAGCCATGATTTTTTTTCAGTAGAGCTAAGCTTGAGTTTAAAACCCTTCACCTCTGGAATCTTGAGCTGAAATATTATTTATGTTACAAATGAAAATGAGTACAGTGACATGAACCTACTAGCATATAGGCTGAGATTACAAAGCCTTCCCTCTCTTCAGCAGGATTGTTAGTTTCTGTTTAAGCAGAGGCCAAGGACTTGAACAGTAAGGATGTTTGAGTCCAGGATCCAGGTGCATTAGAATAACTAGATAAGACTCAACAGTTTCCATCTCTAAAAAATGGTATTAGAGTTCATGAGGCAAAGAAACCAATGTAGGACTCCGATCTACAAAAAATTAACATTCAGATTTCAATACTGCAAAACAAATAAATGCTGCTCCTGAGAGAAGAAACATAAGATATTAATGTGGACATAATTGCTCCTATCATTTTTAATGTATCTAGTTCTTACAGCACTATCTCCCCAATTTGCAAATGGAAAGTAAGACAGAAGCTGAGGGATCCACTTCTGTACACAACAGTGAGCAACTAGGGTAGTTTAAGACATAGCTTGTCCCATCTGTTCTCCCTTCTTCTTTGACAGAGGTTGCTGCCACGATTGCAGAAAGAGAGAGGTTTGAATCAAATGCATGCTCATTTCCCAGCTGCTGCACTTTGTATTCTAGTCTCAGTGCAAACTTCAACAGTCCTAAAGTTAATACACAAAGCTGTGAACTAGAAAGGCTGAGGCACAGCCAAATATTCTTTTTTCCATTTCTGCTACAGGGTTAGTTACCTGTAGGAGAGGGGTGAGGCAAGGAGCTCGTGGTGGTAATGTGTAAAACTGCCCCAGCAATATTCACCAAAACTTACTCTTGAGCTTGAAGCTCTAACTCTACTAGTTGTCTCAGGACAACTCTGATTCCCTCAAAGCCCAAGATTAAAATTCTCAAAATCCTTGTTTGCCCATGAAGGTGCCTAAAATCCACCTAATTTTCTATTTTTCTGGGTTTATAAGTGCTGGGATGCTGTGTGTATCCATCGTGATAGAGGTAAACTACTCCATTATAGCTAAGACTTATCAGGATCTACACAAAGTCCCTGTCTGTCATGCCTGGATCTTGTCCATATACATCTAATAGAGCATGCTTACTAAAGTAAGGTCTGCACAAACACGGGCAGGA
The DNA here is from genome assembly GCA_013400615.1 of Syrrhaptes paradoxus. Lineage (NCBI taxonomy): Eukaryota > Metazoa > Chordata > Aves > Pterocliformes > Pteroclidae > Syrrhaptes > Syrrhaptes paradoxus. The sequence goes on from VZTO01005177.1 coordinate 292,029, forward strand.
AAGAACACAGTGTGTTTCATAACATAGAGGAGTAGGTAGAGGATTTTGATACACTGTGGGAAATTTTTATTCATGTTCTTTTCCAGCTGAAGGTTTAGAAAGTCCATCTCAAAGTGCCAGAACACTGTAGCTTGTTCTGGGCTTGGAGATTTCTCTCTGTCCTGCAGAGCTGTGATAGATGGCCAGCAGATGAAAGCAGCACATAAAAAGACAGCAATTCTTCAGCTCAGTTGACAGGGCAACATGAATGGGCGAGGGAGGCAAGTAGCAGAGTTTTAATACCTCCTCTGTTGACTATTTATGTATTTTATACCAGGAATTTGCCAAACAAAACAAGGACATTTTGTGAATAGAGTTCTAGTGAATTTCCCAAAGTCACAAGGGAACTCTATGGTGGACCTCAACAGGATGTGTCCCAGCTCAGCTAATGCCCCAAACACTGGGTTGTGTTTTCTTTCTGAGTAAGCTTTTTTACATCAAGACTACCCAATAACTTCAGTATTTCCCTAGAGCATGGCCAGTATCTTCCAAGATAAAGATCTTAATTCCTGAAGTGTAGCTAGGAAAGAATAAAAAACCTAGCACATTGTTTGTCTTTCTCAAATTAGTATCAGGGCTGACAGGAGACACCAACACAGTCCTGAAAAGTTATTTGTCCATCTGCAGGATTAGTGACTAAATTCCCAGTTGTTGAGAATCAGTCTGTCCTACAGGAAGATAAAGAAAAGTAGAATTTCTTACATTTAAGCAGAAAACTATAGAGTGAGCTGAAATGAAGGGGTGCAATTTTGAGCAAGGCAAGGGGAACAAGCCAACCCAGTTTGTTTCATTCTAGAAAGTAATACCAAGACTATTTTTGGTATTTTGAGACCCTGCCTAAACTCATGTGGGAAGACTGCTGTATGCCTATGCATATGCATATTTCATTTGGCAATGCACTCACTACGGCACGCAGCCACCTACTAAAAAATAGAACTTAAAAATGGAAAATCAAATGACAGAAAAAGCTATTTCCAGGTATTTAATCAAAGGGAGGATCAGAGTACAAAGCTCAAGACAGGCCCAGCACACAACTCTGGCTGAACTGTCACTCTACAGCGGGTTTCAAACATCTGCATTACTTTGACTGAAATACCATGAATAATTTATAATAGAATAAAGAATTTAAGAAAAACAGATTTCAAAAAATTTAATACCTCACAGTAATCACCTGGCTTCATGTTCATTAGTGAGGTGCTCTGGGGCAGAGAACATCATTGATTTTATGAACCTTTGGGGAGGTTTCTTTTTAAAAATTAACATTTCAGCTTGATATTATTTTAGTATTTACCACTCGGTATTGTCTTAGATGTCATCTTGGCAAAGGGCTCCTAAACAACTGCCACTTTTAGCACTGCTGCCAAAAGGCCCCCTTTCACAATAAAGCATGCTGTGCTTTGGCAGGAAATCAATAAAGTGAAAATCTGTTCTCATCATCCATACATTTACCATCACAATCAACAATCAAAGGCAAGACCTGGGTTCTTTATCCACAGGCTCCAGCCTCCCAATTTTCTGCTATGAAAGGCAGCATAAATTAGAACCCTTGGTTCCTGTTAGCTGGGCTTAATGGGTATGATTTATGAACCATTAAATGAGGTTATGTAAATTGATCCTTAGCAGAATGCTAGCACACAGGTGACAGGTGCAGTACATTTGAATGATGAGTCCACAAGGGTTCTGTACAAATCAGATTTCAGTGACATTCAGTTTTAGGAAGGAGAAATATGTTGTCAACAAGGAAGTGATTTAAATAGTGCCCTGGGTTTGTCAGCAATTATGCTTTTCTTCTTAATTGCTGCAAACTATATAAATTCTAATAGGAAATAAATTACTGATTTACCAGTTAATGACAAGGGGGTATATGCAAGAATGGTTTAAACATTAAAAAAAAATTGCCTTGTGAGGCCATATTCAGTGATGATTTCCTTTATGCTGTTAAAGATAACAGAAGCTTTAAAGTCACACGATAAACTTTGACATGAGCTAAGTAAAATTGTTTTTATTGCTAAGCTAAAGTAGATTGGTTTTGTGCTACAGCAATGGATGTTTTTAAGAGGATGAAATAATGTATTTACATAGAAATAAGGATAAATTTTGCCTGTTATTTTTTGCTTGTTTGTTGTCTTAATAACCTTTTCAAAAATCAGATCAAATTACACTAACTAGATTTAAAGTATTCTGGCTTACCCTGGCAGGATTTTTATACTAATAGTGAAAATTACTACACCTAGTGATCTGATGTTTCAGTCATTTCCTTCTCACTGCTACCCAAAGTGACCATAAGGATTGACCGACTGTCTTACAAGAAAGTTTTGTTAAGAAAAAATGGGCTTTCTGTTGTAATACATTTAAATCAGTGCTATCAGTGTATAGGCTGCTTTGGTCCGAGCAGGAGGCCTCTTGGAGAACTGGATGTATTTCTGTGATATTTAAATTCTGCTTTTACCTGGTCTCATTAACAACATGTTCCAACTAGTGGCCTGGCACACCTCTGCTTAATGAATGTTTGCATCTTTCTCTGGAATGAAATGAAATAGCAATCACAGAATCATAGAATGGTTTGGGTTGGAAGGGACCTTAGAGATCATCAAGTTCCAACCCCCCTGCCATGGGCAGGGACACCCTCCACTAGACCAGGTTGCTCAAAGCCTCATCCAGCCTGGCCTTGAACACCTCCAGGGATGGGGCATCCACAACCTCCCTGGACAACCTGTTCCAGTGTCTCACCACCCTCACAGTGAAAAATTTCTTCCTAATGTCTAGTCTAAATTTACCCTCTTTT
>VZTO01005177.1:295416-317987 GCA_013400615.1 Syrrhaptes paradoxus
CATGTGGGACTGTGTCAAAAGCTTTGCACAAGTCCAGGTAGATAATGTCTGTTGCCCTTCCTCTATCCACCAGTGCTGTGGCTCTGTTGTAGAAGGCCACCAAATTCGTCAGGCACATATTCCTTAGGGAAAGCCATGTTGGTTGTCGTCAATAACCTGCTTGTTTTCCATGTGCCTCAGCATAGATTCTAGGAGGATTTGCTCCATGATCTTGCCAGGCACAGAGGTGAGACTGACTGGCTTGTAGTTTCCCAGGTTTTAATAAAATTAATATTATATTATAAAATAATATAATATTATAAAAACATCATATTATAAAATTGATATTATATTAATTAATAAAATTAAATAGGATGGATAAATATGTATGTAACTCAAGGCTTTGCGGGCAGCAGTTCTGAAGAAAATATTGTACAAGAGGGTACTCAGAATACATAGGATAGTAGGACAGTGTGAAAATACTTTCAAAGTTTCATCCATATTAGATCATTTTTATGTCTGGAAGAAAATATAGAAGATGAGAGGGAACCAGGAAAAAGACCCACCAGTGAGCTGGGAAACCTACTAAGATCTAAGGCAAACTGAACAAACTCAAGATATTAACACGTCTGTCTATTTTTGACAACATGTTCATTGGCTGTGTATTTCCTGTTTTGTTGGTTTGGGTTTTTTTAAAATTCAGTCAAGTTTGTTCAAGCAACAAGCATCATTTGCAAATTGAATTAGCCTCTTTTATTGTGTTTTACTTCAATGGAGATTCCCTTCAAGGTTCAGCTGCTTACTCATGGCATTGTTCTGCTCAATGCTTGTATGTCGCTCGCTGCAATACTTCACAGAAGCTGTCACTTTTATTTCTGTGAAGAGGATCAACAGGAGTGAGAGTGAGTCTAGAGCGTGCAGTGCTTTTGGGGGTGTAGAATGCAAATTAAACGGATCGCAAGGTTGCAATGTGGGTAATGCAGAAAAAGCATGATGCAGGCTGAGGAGATGAAATACTGTGTGTTACTCCAGGTATTAAGGAAGAATTCCATAGCCTTCCTATCAATATTATATGACAAAGCTACATTGAAAGGATGCACAAGACAAGCCCTCAAAAGCTAAGGAAAACCTCACTGCACTTGTCTAGCAGACCTCATTCAGTATCTTCTGTGACTGCATTACAAAACAGGATCTGCTGGTGCTTTGGAAGGTCCTGCTTCTGTTTCACACCTACAGAAGGGACTGTGTACCCAAAGATGAGTCAGTTATGTTTAAAAGTATTATTAGCCTGATCTAATCAACATTGTCCTTTCCCACCACATAGCTTGCCTTAGGTTGTGTCTTTAAATCACCATTGCAACCACAGCCCTGTAACTCCAGTCATAAATAAAACTCTCGTTCTTTTTCTAATGTGGCCATGCCATATTCAGTGTATGGAAATGGTCAATCTCCATAGAATGGGTTACTGCTGAGTGTTTCTCTGTGTCCATCCTGCCTGTTGGTTTGCACATCCCATGCCATAGTCCCTTGCTCTCTGACAGTGGCAAAAAGCAGATGCTGCAGAAAGAGTACAAGAAGAGGGGAAAAGATGTATAGTACTTCAGAGCCCTCTTCCAGTGTCCAATCATTGCCCACTTAGAGAATTCCTGAGTTGGATGTGGCTTCTCTATGTGTATTAACTTCTGATGGATTTGTCTTCCATACAAGTGTCCTATCTTCTCTTGAACCCACATAAACTTTAGTGAGACATTCTGGATGTCAGCTCCTCTCCTTTTGTTTGTTTTGAACCTGAACCTGTGTGCAGAAAATCAAGTCTTAAGAAGGAGCATGACTAATGGTTAAGCACAGGAATAGAACTAGGTTTTTCATTTCTAGCACTTCGTATTTTATGTTTTAATACAAACCAGTTTCTGTATAAGGTACAGAGACAGTCCCAACTATAAGCTAAATCTATCTATCAAGACATGAGGAACTGACTGAAATCCTGAACATCTCCATCTATAAAATGTCCTATGTCCACCTGTATGCACTCTGGCTTTCACTGATCGAAGGAGCATAGCTCCAATAACTTGTTATTGAATGAAAGGTGGCAGCATCTCTTCCTCTTCCTGCTGAAAATGGAAAGAAAATGGTGCACAGCTACATTTTGTAGAGATCTCTAGTCAGCTGTGCTCTGGGAATGTCTGTTGGGATCTCACGGAAACTGGGGTTGGGACTTGGGGGTGAATCTGCTCAGATCTGTCAGAACTGGGCAGTTCTGGCCACACAGAAGTGACTATGCACCTGGGAATGCCATAATTAGAGAGGAAGGTGCTTATGCAGATTAGTCACCTCCATGGTTTGGTCACTTCCAGGAGCTGTCATAGTTTTAATTTTCAGCAGAATGGAGCTCATGACATTTCCTGGAGGTAGCATGTTTTTATAATGCGGTGGGTCTTAGTGCAAAGATCTCTGAGCTAGCCAACATTGGCCTGAACTACTACATCCACACAATGCAGAACAGCTTTATGTAGACTCAGCAGCTCAGGTTGGAAAGTGGTCTGGTTGTGCTGGTGCAACTCAGTGGTGCAGGGAAGCCAAAACACATGAACTAACAGTAGAGTAGCCACAAAAGCCAAATCCTGCAGGCTCAGCCCATAGGTCTTTGCATCATGATAGTGGGAAAATACAATTTAAGTCCCTTTTAGACCCAGTTCTGAGTTCTTCAGAAACACTAGGACCTGTGCTGCTCCTTCTCTGAGGGGTGGCATTTTACTTCCTGTGTTCCAGATGGGCACACAAAAGGCAAGGAAAGGGCATCCCATGGGTACAGCCTGATTGTCCAGGTAAGGGAATGTGGCAATGACTCTGCTTACTGAAATTCTCTTTTGGGCCAGATTTAGGAGTTTATTTTGAATAAAACAAGGCTAGGAAAAGAGACTGATGCACACCCTTCTTCATCTCCCTCTGCAAAGAGTTCGCAAATATAAAAGCACTTTGAAATTCGATAATGCAGACATAGCAGACATAGGCACTAACGTTAAAGCCCAAATTGACAGTGACAAGTAAATGTGGGTGGCTGGTTTGAAGGACCAAGGACCTAATTTGGTTGTATGTTAACTCCTCAAGGCACTTCATTTCACAGTAGAGCTTCCAAGTGCTCTTAGGTGCAGAGGTCAGAGCTTGGTACAACAGTGAATCACAAATATGATATTTGAAAAGTGATAAAAGAAAAAGAGTGGCATTTGTGAAAGTGGTTGCTTGTGCATCACACAGGAACTCCATGGCAGAATTTGGATAAGAAGCAGTTTGTTAGGAGAGTGTCCTGGGTGAAGCTAAGACAGAGTTAACTTCATTGCCTTAGTCATCAGGGCACTCTGTGTCCCTGCAACTCCCTTCCTCACCAAGTGCATGCTTTCTCAGGTTTCAGCAACTAATGAAACAGGGTTACTGAGATGGAAATGTCCTGAAGCACATAACATGTATTCATCCTCAGGCTAGGTTCTACGCACAGTGAAATGAGGTTAAGGTTTCTCATGCTGAGAAAGCTTACAAAATCATGGAATGAAAGAGTGTATTATTATACTCTTAGTAATAAAGGCTGTCTTTATTCTGCTAATTCTTATTTTGAGTGTTTGACTATATGACCTCTATACTACTCTTTATATGTGGATGTTTTAAAATATGCTTTTTTTAATAATTTCCCACATCATAAAATCTTAGACTTTGAAAAACCAAACTTCTCATTGTGTGTCATTGCATGACTCCACAGGGAATAGGTTCTTTAGTAGGATTGAAATATTTAGGGCCGCAGAACCTTTTGGAGCTGATTGAAAGGTAGATGAGAAGGTCATCTGAAGTTCTGGTCCCCTGGGGTCCCATCTCACACAGACAGCTTCTGTACCTATTGCTCTTTCTCATGCCCCCAGAATCTTCCTCTTTTGCTGTCCTCACTGTCTCATCCTCACTGTTTGACAACCACCACTACTCCCATCCTCCCATCTCCAGTTTCTGCCCTGCACCTAATGTCTTCCTGTTCTCCAGTTCTTCTCCCTTTATCCATCCTACTTCATTCTTCATGTTGCTGTGTTATACCTGCTCTGCAACACCCTGGAAATCTCTGGGGTTCCCTGTGTTCAGCTGAGGTGCCAACAGACATTGCAACAGACACCTCTCCCAGCCTCCACTGGCTCTGTCCCAGGTTTCCTGCAGAGAACATCTAGATCAGTACAGCTTAGAAGAGCCCCCGAAGTCACAGAGCACTTTCACTATGAGACAGAGGGTACAGAAGTCCTAAGGCTTCATCTTCAACTTGATCTTTCAAAGTAGAGATTATTATTGTCAGAGTTGGTATCATAGATCCTGAGCATTGCTGCTGGAGCCAGGACTGCTACATCTCCTCACCAGGAAAGCCCTGTTTCACTGGTTAGAGACACTGCAGAAGGGTTCCTTCTCCAGCAGAGACCCAGGAAAACTGATCAGTTTGTTAAAATTGCTATATGAATACAACAAAGAAAAAACCCTTCATCTTAACAAATTTAATTGCCTAAAATGCTTTCAGCTTCGTCTTCTGAATTATTTAATTTCAATTTACTCTGCCCTGGATGTATCATCTCCCATGGTGAGGCCTACAGACTATGTCCCCACAAAGGATGAAGGACGGGCTGAGGCAGAAACCAGGCTGCTATGAAACCGTTACAGTGGGAGCATTTCAGTGTGGCTATGGGAGAGCAGGAGATCAGGTCCATTGTCTCAAGTACCATTAACTGACTTTTCTCAAGGACTGATTGTAGTCTCGGGTGAGTATCCATTTAGCTTGTCTCTCACTTTTGTCTTCCCATATCTGTTTCTCTTCTTGTTCCAAATGATTCAAGGAAGAATCTATTTGGAGAGAAGAGGTTCAGGTAGGAAGGGAAAAAACCCTTTAAAAATCACTTTCTAAACTGCTTGCCCCCATCCTGGCTTTTTCAATAGATTTTTCTCTCTTCTGCTCTAAGAAGTTGTAGAGGAAGAGGAAGTATATTCATATTGGTTATTAGCATATATTTAACAACTACTAGCATTCATTGAAAGGATTTCAGGGTCCCTTATTCTGTGACTTGTACAATTAAATTACCTAGACATATTACTGTTTTTTTACCACTGTGGTTCATAAAGGATAAATCCTTATACGAGAAAATGGTATTAGATGTTAGAGTGATTTGCTGAACTTTCAGTTTTCATCCTGTTAAAAATCATTATAAGGTCATAAGAATTTCTTTCAGGTATTTAGTTTTTATTTATACTATCAAGTTTTATCAGTTTCCTGATTTTTGTATCTAATACTCACGTATTACATAAAGCAATGTAATGATGTTGCTTCTTTTCCTTATAAAGAAGAGGGCTAAAAAGGAAAAGTTCCTTTTTTTCTCAAATGCTAAGTGTTCCTGGTAATTAATTCTTTGCTGTGAGTTTACTCAATGTAAAAAAACCCCAAACAACAAAACAAACAAACAAAAAAGCAAACAACAAGAGCAACAACAACAAAACTTTGCCATGAAAAGTGGTGTTTTTCAGGTATCTTGGGCAGCCTGTTGGCACTAATCACATTGTATTCCCAGCAGTGTGCATCATACCCAAGTTGTGATTTCTATATTTGCATGCTTAGCAATCAGTTGTTTTCATTCTCTTTTGGAGACCACATAAAGTGGGTGATATGCTCTGCTCTGGTTCTTTGTACTCCTCATCACACGCCTCAGCGAAAACTATTTTCGAATTGCCCAAACTTTCTTTTTGACATGAAACGCAAGTTGTGCCAGTTATTCATGCTGTGCATCCCACCCTCTTCTTCAGCAAAAGCTACAGCAGGAGAAGAAAGCAGTAGCTGCAATGGAGACTGCGAGCATGGTCTTCTGCTATTCATATCCCCTTTGGCACAGGACCAAAGAACAATCCTTCATCACTAGTGAAATTAGGACGACTAGAAAGAAAAGGCCAAATTCAGGAAAGACCAGTCTCCATCTTCTGTATGGAGGAAGTCTCTGTTCCTTAGAAGCGGTTCAGTAACCAATTCAAAGTCCTGATCCTTTCAACTTTTCTGCAAATACAGTTGAATAGTTCAAGCTGAAATGCAAATTTCACTGCTATTTGGGTTTTGTAGTGACAAGTTCAGAAAAGACCAGAAAGTCAAGCTTAGAATAATCTATCAGAAAGCCTGTGCTGTAAGACTAATTTTATAATATAAAAAGAGTTATCTCAAAAATCTGGAAGCATTTTTGATGAAAGAGCTTTTTCCTTCTGCAGTTCTAACCTGATATTTTTTTAATTTCTGCTCAGATTTAATACTATTTTGTGCTTAATTTCTTTCTCCATCTATCATTAATTTTAGAGCCATTTTTCACCTGTATTTGACTTGATCCTTTTGGCAACTTGTTAATCAATTTAATTATGCTAATATTAGTAGAATAAGTCCTGCCTCGTGCTTGTCCCTAGCTACTATGAAGAAAGATAACTCTGTCCCAGCCAAAGCCAGGACACCAATAAGACAGGTTCGGCTCTGTATTCCAAGACATTTGTAAATGACAACTTTTTGTGTTATGTGTTGGCTTGAAACTCTAGCACAGATTATGTTGAAGGAAAATGAGTCCTTTACAACCTTATATTAGAAAGCAATGGCCTCTGTGAGTGGAATAAAGTTGCTCGGTAGGAAAATAACTTCCACCTAGTGGCTTTACAGAAAACTGCCATAATAGTGAATTTTTGTGAAAACTCAGATTTCTGTTTTTACATAATTTGGGGATAATCCTGCCCCTACAACCCATATTCAGTTTTCAGTGAACTCAAATGCAACACCTACATATATACAGCACTTAGTATATAGTTCACTGTAATTTTAGCATCACCATGTTTGCAGATTTATCATAATATCAATGTTTACCATAAAATTAACATAATTCTGAAAAACTTTAGACTAAGACTTCTTATGATTTCTAATGGCAAACTGATTTTATTCGAGCTTTCCTATTTCACATTGAAAACGTATTTAAACACCAACTATACTAATATTCCCATACTCACTCCAGAAAAAGCTGTCTATATTACCTCTGTACTTAAACTACCAGCTCATCAAGATTGTATACATAACCATTTGGGTAGTGTGGCTTAGTGGAATATAAATGACTCATAAAGCTGGTAAGATATGAATCCATTGTTTATTTTAAAAAGGAATTACTCAAGAGTTTACTATTATACATCTGGCAGAGCTGAATAAAGAAAAACTTCTGGAAATGAAAACTCAATCTATTATTTCTCATGCCATTGAAACAATAGCTATTCTGGATCAGTGATTTTAATACTAATTTACACAAGCTGAGAATCTGGCCACTAAGATACTCTGAAAATTTTCTTTTTTCTGGAACACAAGTATTAAGAAATTATTTTTAAATTCAGGCAGACAGAGATGAGCTTCTGTACTATGCAATTAGTGTTACACAGCATTCATGTTGAGTATCAAGGATATATGTATTGGTTGAAAAAGGACTCTGATGAATGGCATTGCCTGATAAATAGTTTTGATTTGACTCATTAAATTGCTAGCTACGGGCTAAATTACAAAACGTAACCCAAACTTCAGCTTTTGTAACAGTAAATTTTTCCAAACAAAATAATCAGTTTAAATATTTAATATAGCAAAGGTATTTGTTAGAATCTAAGAAGTAAATAAAGAAGCTCATAATAAGCTGCAGTGAAATGAATTTTATAACATTTAAATGTCTAAGCTAAGATAAATACAAAAAGAAAACAAGCAAAAAAACCATAACAATTACTGTGAATTTTGGATTTTTTTTCCCTTTCCAATAATCTAAAGTATGTAGTAATATAAACAAGGAAATTAACCATTTTTCTGCTGCTGTTTTGTCCTTTATATAGCCATGTATCTTTTTTATAGCCACATATCTTTTTTTTGCAAAACTATTAGAAGACAAATTATTTGCACACATGTGGAAAATTATGCAAGATTCAAAACAACAAGACTGTGCTTTTTAAGTTAACAACAATTCCCTAAACTATTAAAACACATATTTAATGAATTTACTATAGTTCTGCTGACAAGTAAATGCAGAAATGCTAATATCTTAATGTTATCAATATACGTGCAATTGTATCTGTAACATTATCTTAAGCTAGCTGGTCTCCCTGTACCTATCTACTTTAAACTCTGATTACATACACTGTATCTGGGGTTTTGACAAAGAGAAAAAGAAGGCACAGAGTCAGAGCAGACAAATTCAGTTAAAATGTTTCAGCTGCTGTTTTAAAAGGTCCTACTGTATTCTGTACTCACAATACTTATCCTAGACAGAAAAACTAAGTTTATACTTAGTTTTGTATGAAATGGGTACAAACTGAGTTCAGAATCGACTGGCTGCATACAACTGATTGTGGTGCTTGGGAGCCAGAGGGATGGAAATATTTTTTTGCATGTGTGTGAGTGCTTAAACTGGTAAATTAAGCTACATGAACATTATGTTGAATTAGGTGATTACCATATGGCAATTTTCATTAGTCTTATAAACGGAGTTTTTAGTAATTTTTCTTTACATCATCCCTCATGATATACAATATTTAAGCCATTATCTGTCAAGCTGTGCACTATGGGGACTAAGTCAGTTCAGTTACGTGAAGTGTAACAGTACAATGTGACAAGAATGAGGCTTCAAGTGTATGGTGGGAGATCCACAAAGCCAGGCAGCCTTCCTGTACCCTGACACTGGCCTCTTTGAACCTCAATGACCTCTAACTGTGGTAGGAATTCTCTTTAGAGTACTTTAAAGTTGGTGAGATCCTATTCCTCTCTTTCAAACCATCAAAAAACAGGAGGTTGCCCCAGTGGTTCCACAAGTGATGGGAGAGGAGATGTAGCCCTCTAAATCAGCACCTCCCTGTTGTCTCCTTCTTGCCCTTCAAGGCTGTAAGCTCATGCAATAATCTTCAAAATCTTCCATTTTTATTCTGATGCTGTGTAGTGAGGTGTCAGGAACAGTTTGAGAACTGCAGTGCACCCATTTCTATCTGTCTTAAGTTTTCATTACAGATTAGAAGCAGAATGTTGGTACTTGCTTATTTACTATAATGGGTATATATTTATTCAGGCTAGCGAATTGCAATTAATCTTGTTTATGGAAGGCAAAATTAAACAATTAAGCAATCAAACATACTGTACAATACAAATTTGTCAGAAAACATTACAAGAAAAGAAATAATCAAAAGGCATACGACTCCTTCACTTTGTTCCCAAGATTTTAAATTCTATTTTGGAATAAGGGAAATCCAAACCACCAGAACACATAAAAGTTTTTACACAAATGATTTTACAATAGCAGGAGATTTTTAACATCATAAGATTGAATTAAACCTCTTTTATGACAAGCAATTCTCAGTACAGTGTACTGATAGATTTCATATCACAATTCTGGAGGACTTCAGAGAAAATAAAACCACAACATCCCACGTCCTCCAAATTAGCCAAATGAAACACTCCATAATCCATGAATGCTCTATTAAAGCTGTCAGCAAATGCATCTGGAAACCTCTGACTGTAAAGCTGTAAAATGAAGGAAAGTGAATACTAACAATATCAGCAGTGAGAGAAACACAGAACTGTGATAGAGTCTGACACCCAGCTCAGTCCTGCTGCCAAGCACTAATACTTCAGCAAGTCCTGCATCTTGTCTAGGAAGAGAGGCAATATGTAAAAAGCTAGGTGAAGAATATTTTAAAACATTTCTGTGATGGTTATTTGCACAATAGATATGGAAGGAAGATAATTTTTGTTCTTATGGGAAAAGTGCTGGAACTTAAAAGGTATTTGTTGCTCTAAAATGAATACATGTTCATAAGTTTCTGTATTTTATCAAAATCCAGACACATTCATCATGTTTCTTTCCTCTCTTTTTTGACAATAAAATACTAACATTTGTTGAGTTTGGATAAAAAGAAACCATTCTGTTACTAACAGCCTAAAAAAATTGTAAGTTTTTTATTTCTTCAAAAGAATCACTGCTACTGATGTTTTCCAAAAAAGGCTACATTTTGATAACAAACAGAAAAATCATTTCAATTGAAAAAAGTTGATGTGAGGTCTAAATATGCTTATTTATTAATTTTCATATGATACAAATAAATATCAACATCTCCACATCTCTGCCCACCCAAAAGCCCGGACTTTGCCAGTCCAGTTTCTGAATGTTTACTAGTGGAAGGGGCATGAAAAGAAGGTGACCACCTCAGTAGGCTGTGTGTGCGTGTGCATGTGCACGTGTCTGATGAGGACTATCCATGCATATAGGGATAAATAGAAATGTTTTATGGTATATTTTACTAAGGAAAGATACAGATATTTTATAATTGATTACCAAAAATATCTAAAAACCACTACAGCACTCCACTATGTTGCACCACGAGCCAGACTGTAGGATGGATTTATAAATCCACTGCAGAACGTACCCTGACAGAGACAGATGGCCTTCAAGAACAATATAACAGGAAAACCAGCCATAATGCTGGCTTTTTTCTTCAAAACTCAGTTCCTCCTGTTGTCACCAGTCACATTGAAGTACTTTGTATTTACAGCTTAAAACTCTAAAATGGATTAGTTTATCAGAGCATAATATCATGACACTAGGATATGAAGGATAGAAGATTTATTCGCTTTGATGCAAGTAAGGAAAGCTTTTATTTTTGAATTTCTACCACTCAGTGCAGTGTGTCAAACAATCAGTTTTAATATCTTTAGGGTTAAGTGCACTCTTGTAATTTAGAATTAAATGATTTTTATTAAGCACTTTTACTGAATATCTACAAGCTTTACAACTCCGCTGATTAAGGATCTGATAGTGACTGGTAAAGCAGCCACCTCCATGAATTAGGGAACCATTAGTGAATGCATTCTGTCTATGGTCCTTAGTGCTTAGGGAATATTTCAAAATAAGTGCAATTTCTATAAAATGTAGCCATAGAAATGCAAGTGAGTCAGTGTTTGTGAAACCTAGTGCTTGTATTGCACAGTGACAGCTTTTAGCAGGTTAGAGACACTTTTCTAGAGGGAGGACAGATCAGATAAAATCCCCCTGAGGTGAAACTTCAAGTGCAGAGTTTCTGAAATATTCCCCCATGACACTGAAACATTTAAATTAAAAGCTAGCTGGGAATATCCAAGGCGTAATGGCCAGCTTGCCACTGACAACCCAGATCTAAGGGAGGCCTGGCCAAATGCCCAGAGCACAGGTCTGGGACCAAGGACGGCCCACTGCACGCTGGTAGTAGCCTCCTCTACAAGCTTGCACAAGCTCCTTTATTTTCTAGGATGTTGCTCCCTCTGTGCTCTCATTAACTTCAATGGGAGCCAAGAATGCACAGCACCTTTGAAAATCAAGCGGCTAAACTCACAGCTTCAGTTTCCCCATCTATAAAATGAGGCTAAACCTTTCTTATCAGTCTCATAGAGCTGTTGTGAAGATTAATTAGATAATGACTGCAAAGCCCTTTGAACATGAGAAGTGCTAAGAATTGTTGTTACCAAATGATAGCAAAGATTGGGCTATTCTTCATTGCTGTCAAATAATAATAAAGAGATGTGCTAGTCTAAGGAAAGGAGAGGTGGGAAATAAAGGGCAATAATGGCTGCTGTTGTTTGCGCGTATGGCGCTGAATAATCTTTGCAAGAAGAAGCCAATCTTGTGAAAAGCTATCTACTGTAATGGTGCTAGGGTTATTGACAGGTCTGGCTATAAGTGCAGGTTCCATTAGATACATCAGCCACAATGCATTCGCGGCAAATCTCACTGATGATTGCCCTCCTGCAGAGGGAGAGATAAGACAAACTATGATTGAAGTAAAAATGTAAACAGTTAAAAAAAGAAATAGAAGTCAACCACTGCTCTCCCACAGGGGCAAGGACCAAGGATTGTTGCACCTGTGAAGCAGTAATAACATCAAATGTTAATGTGATATGTGATTGTAGCACAGATACTGCTTCAGGGTCTTGCTGAAGAATTTATGTTGTTTAGTATTTTTATATGTATATTAAGTGAAGTGCACTTTCCTAGTCTGGGGCAGTGCAGGGCACAATACTGGCAAACTGAAGGGGTTTCACATGAGTCAAGTTAACAAGAGCATTCTTCAACAGCACAACTTATAGCTTGTGCTTTTTACAGGTCTCCAGCAAAAACCTCTGAACTAATACCGACCCTCTTAATCTCAGAGTTGTGTTATGAAGTATACATGCTACAGTTTTCTCTTTTGCAGTTGAAATTTTTATTAGACCCATTATTGTAAAAACATTATTAATTCATATCAATGCATGATATAAATTATTCTCTTTGGCAACTGGAAAGAAGCTGAGTGATAACCTCTGTGATAAAAAAGCACCTCCTATTTTCCCAGTGATAGGGAATGTTTACATAAAACACTAACATAAAATAATTTTCAGGTCTGAAGGATGGCATAATATGCACCCCAGAGTTTTAAAGCAATTGATCAAAGCAGCATTCTAAGGTTGATTTATGTGCGTGGCTTAACAAAGAATATGGTTTGTATGGCTGCCCCTTCATCTAGCCCATAGTTCTCCTTTCCTTCCCCAACCTTTTCCCCTACTCCCAAATAATCTTCACCATTTGGGTTAGTTGTAGTCACATTTAGCAGAGGCATAGACGTAGCAAAGAGAATTAATTTCCTCCACATTTAATTGGGAAAAAAAAATGCTGTCTGGGTAGAAGAGAAAGACTCTTAATGCCACAGAGGAGAATTCATTGTCCGTTACACTTAGCAGCAGCCGGTTTATTCATTGATCACACATGTACTAGCCAGCTAGCCAGCATGTCTGTGCCAGATGGCAGGGCAACATACAGAGGCAGAGAACATGGAAAGAAGAATATAGAGAACATGGAGAATATGGAGCTTTTATTGTACTGGACATACAGGAGATGGAAAGGAGCTGGAGACAGGGACAATGGTATCAGAAATCAAAGACACTGGGAGGAGTGCACAGCAGTGGTGTGGTGAGCTAGATGATCTGATGGAGAAGAGCTGCAGACACGGAGGAGATGACATGGCAGAACTATGTTGGGAAAGATTTAGAAGACATGGAGAGAGCTGGGATGCCAGCAGTGAGTGGGTGAAAGATGTAAATACAAAGGAAATAAGGTTTAATTCTTTATACTATTCATGGAACAATCTTTTAAAAATACTGTAATGCTGTCAAAGTTTCAGTGGTTTGAAAAATGTCTAACACATTGGCTTTTTAAAAAAAATGCCTAAACAACATTACCAAATTAAAGTAAAAATCTAATAACCTTATATTCATTCCAGACAAAATACTGGGATATAGAATAGAATGGGATCTAATCAGTAAGTTTATAAAGACAGTAGCATAATCCATTTCAGTGAATGAGTTTTCATGGAAATTAGTGATAGAACTGATTGCATCTTTTGATGAAATGAAAAGGTTCTGTTGCTAAAGGCAGTTGCTTAATATAACTAAGCTAAGATATTTTACCTTGTACTCTGACCTTCTGGTTAAAAGTGACACAACGTAAAATCTGTGTAGCATATTTTAACTGGTGTAAAAAGGCTGATACAGCTAAAAAGTAATTGCACAGAGGGCATCATTATATAACGGGGTTCCACATAGATCTATTCTTAGTTCAGTGCTATTCAATATCTTTATCAATGAGATGGAAGAAAATAGAAACTTGTTGTTGGTAAAGGCTGCAGATGCCATATTCATATATAAGAAGTTAGTACGTGACCTGATTTTTACAGGCGCTATGCATATTTAGGCAATGAAAAAGGAGATTTTGGCTTAGAAGCTAAAACCACAGATATGTAGCTATTGCAGAGCCAAGCTTTTAAGCACTTTTTGGGCTAAACTCATCACAAAATGGGCTTCGTAACAGATGGCAAGAGAGAGATGCCCAAACTAGCCAGTATAAAATGACTGTGTTCTTCAGTGCTTAGGTACCTATTTCTGATCTGTCAGATCAGAAGGAAACTGCTTAATCTCAATACTCTCACACTGAATTAAGCACTTAATTGCTATTTCATACAACCAAGCTGTCTAGCATTGAGACCGCTCGCTGGTCCATGTGTGTTACCAGGGCTGAACATTCTCCTTTGGTGCGAGCAAGTTGACAGGTGTGCCTCTCATGTTCTAAGAAGGTGTCTTTGCCTACACGCTAATTTGGATGGAGGCACTTTTCATCCCTCCTGTTTAAGGAGGTGCACGATATAGAAGTACTAGAAAACTGCTACATATGCTCAGAGAAGCATTAGATAATGTAATAGCTACTGCCTTTTCTGCCCTCACCATCTGAGGGTGAGAAGCAGATGACCACAGTCATAAAATAAAATTATTGCGTGCCATCACACTTGTTTTTGAAGCAAAATTTGGGGCAAGAGAAAAAATTTGAGCAGATAAGCAGATGTTGGTAGGTTCTCTCTTTCTATGCATGTATATCAGGATCCTGCTCCTCTGTGGTCTGTGTAGGAACCTGACCAGAATATGCTACCAGCACTGTTGCTCTTCACATTAAACTTCATTTTCCGTGGTAACAAACATAAGAGCAGAGAGGACAGACAAATATGGCATGTCTCCACTTGAGAGGTATGCTTCTGCTTACATCCCATACCTCAATCAGAGGATGGAGAACTATTCCCACATCTTGCAGTTTAAACACAGCCTCAGAGAACAGAAGTTCCTCTTGAGTCTCCTCTGCCTCTTACTATCCTACATGTCCTAGTTGGTCCCCTTTTATTAATTTCCTCTCTCAGGTAATATATGCCAGACTTTTCTGTCTCTTATAAAGCTTGCTCTAGGCGTAGGAGTAAAGCAAAGGCCTGGCACAGTCATTGCTCCAGACAGCAGATATAAATGTACTGGAGGAAGAGAGCAAAAAAATATAATTCCTAAAGCATTTTTATTAATTCTGGTAATTAAGTTGGTGATAATAGAAAAGGATACCAACCCCCTAAAATGTCCAAACTACAGGTCTGACAGAGGCTGTGCAGACCTTCCTGAACCACAGATTTATTATAGTGACCCTGGGCAGCTCACTCTCCAGACTTACTCCTTCCTTTGTCTCTCTGCTGGAAGTACTAACAAGAGTGCCACATGCAGGTGTATTTTCTATAAAGTAGACCATTACCAGCAAAAAGTAAAGCGAAACTATCAATTCACTTAATGTTGAGTACCTGTGAGCATTCAGATGCTGCCACTCCTGGGCACTGATGGCTACATTTGAATATCTGTAGATGCTTGACCTGCATCCTGGGTTGTGACTATCTGATGAGCTGGCCATGAAAGAGCTGGCTGAGCTCCTCAGTGGAGGCTGCTGCTGTGCAGGCCATGGTCCCCCTGTGCTCTCAGAGTCAGCAAGATCTGCAGCTTATCTTGTCTCAAGGTGGCTTGCATAGATGTTTTGGGGTATCTAAAGTGATTTCAGCTGTTGTTTTCAGGGCCATTTTACAGCCCTGTTGTACTGTAAGAGCAAAAAGACACTGTCCTGTCCGTGTTCAGAGTATGTTCCTTTATTTACACTTGTCCTTACTTTTTCTAACTTCTAAACCAAACTGTCTTAATGTCCTTCTGCAATAACAAAATCCTACAATAACTGTTTAGTTAAAGTGTACCTTCTTTGTGCAGGGACTGCTCTATGCCATGCCTGAGCTGCACTGCAGGGAGAGATATCCGAACTGGCCTTAAACGACTTAGATGCAGTCTAGCCATTCCAGCACAGCTGTCAGCTTGGATCAATTTTCCCTTCCAAAAAAATGCTGCCATCAGTAGGAACGCTTCGTGGCTGAGCTATCTTGATCCTCCACTGCAATTGCAGCAGGGACGTAGCCTATTTATATTCTTCAGCAAACAGCAAGGAAAGAGTGTTCCTGAATTGGGAATTGGTGTGCACCCCATTCCTGTTGTACCTCTAATGTCAGAGGGAGTTGGGCTGTTCTCTGAAAAAGTTCCTCATCTGGATGACTGGTGTGCAAGGATGCACTGTGTCAAACAACTACAGTCTGGTGACCTGTATAGTTCCAACAAAAGTGAGATATTTTATTAGAAATTGTGGGGTTTGTTTCAATTTTACCTAACATGATTTTCTGCCACTTTATGTATTTAAATAATTCTTCAGCACAGAATGGAGTTCTCCCCAGCAAAGGTAATTAGTAGCTATCAGTGTGCAGTATGGAAATGTTTTTCTCATTTTGCTCCTACAAAGAGAGCACACTGTGTATCGCATTAACACTGTCTGATAGCAACAGATGACAGCTATAAAAAAATCCAACAAGAAAATTAACAATAATGCTTCAAAAATCATCACTAAGGACCTGATCGTGCTAATTGATGTTTAGGATGAGTCATCCAATTAGTTCTTTGAAATAGGACTGGCTGCTGTTCTTACATTATTGAGATTGTTATGTTGTAGACCTTGACTGTATCAAGCAGTCAATGAATGCAAATTAATGACCATTGACCCACACATGCAGAAACAATTACATCTATGTTATCTTGCATCAGCAGCCCAGGGAGTGTCCTCACTCACTGTCTACGCTGTGTAGCCACTAAGCATCCCTCAGGGTGTCCTTTGAGCTCACAAATGATAGCAAGTGAGGAACCTCAGAGCACCCAACCTGCAGAGTATTATGAATATCTGGATGGTCTACAGAAGCCCAAGTACACCTTGTCCTACAAAACCATAAGCTTGGCCCAAACTGCACTTCACACTCTCCCTTGGGTGTCCTGTGTCACTACGTAAAACAACACAGCACAAATGTTTAATCTTAATGGTGTCCGATGGCTGAGAGAGGGACAACACAACTTCTCATCTCAGTAGGAGACTCATATGCATCTTTCCAAATGGAAATTGAATGTAAGAGACTACACATTTGAAAATAGCTACATATGCAGAGATCGTTGCCTCTTCTGGTGAGCTAGTGTGCAGGTGAGCCAAGGAAAATGCTGAGAGAGGCTTCAAGCAAGGCTAAAGATGTCTGTAGTTACATAGCAGAAGAAGGTCCAGTGTTGCCCACTGAAGAAAGAGGAAAGCATCGAAGACTGTAAACATAGACATACTCTCAGAAGGGATGCAAATGAAATATTCAACATATTCATCCAGTGCAAGCCTCATTATAAATGGACCCACAGAAATCTCCATTGTCAAGGGTCACCCCACAGCTACAGGGAGACGTCTCATCCAGGGACAGAGTGTAAGACCACTGCCAGCAAGGGGTAACTGTCCAGCACTGCATTTCTGCACATTCTGCCACAGGCCAGAAGCCCTTCTGTGCCTGGAAAAGAATGGAAGAAGAATGTTGGGTGGAGCCATGAGACCAGGCTCAGGGGAGCAAGATGGGAATAGACAGGAAACTAAGTAGAAAACATCTTCTGGAGAGATGCTGGAAGCTGGCAGGTGTGGGGCAGGCAGTTGCATGCTTCCTTGTACATTTTCTTTGTGCTCATGTGAAGTGAATGACTGTTGCTTTAAATCCTATTTGCTGTCTGTCTTCAAAAAAAGAACTGAGAAGAAATGTGTATAATTATACACAGAATATTAATCTTCTTCCTGGTGATCTACAACTCCAGCATATTCATCACACTGGAACTGCGCTCAAAAGTATTTTCATCTGATTAAAACCGCTGATTCATCGATGCATGTAATCCTTTGCTAATAGTATGTATATAAATGGCTCTTAACAATTTGCACATCACTTATTCCTCATTTTCATAGTTATTTACTTTTCCTTAAACACTGAGTGCAACACTGAACTTTTATGTTTTGACCTAGCTTTTTGGAGAGGTAAGATGCCGTGATCTGGGCTACAGATAGACAAAGCTAGAAATCCTAGCATCTGATTTTAGCTCGGGCCCCAAATTTGCTTTGTAGCTTAGGATAATTCATGCCAGTCATGCCTGCACTGGACTCAATTTTACAGTCCCCTTCAATCCTGGACCCAAAAATTTTTAGGAATTGTGAATACTTAAGCATCACCAGCCATCTACCTCAGTACTGGAAACTCTGACATGTTTCAGGGTGTGAAGCTCACTCTGACATTAGTCACTATGCCGTGTCTTGCTACACTTTCTCAGAGATTCACATCAGAAGCTACTTGCATACTCTCACCAGGAATCCGGCAATTTGCTCTTCTTTGCTTCTGTCCCTTTTGTACCTCCTTCCTTTCTTTACTATTTCTAAATGGAAGCTTGCCTAGAAGAAGAGACAAGGCTGCCAAATGATTCACAGCAGTGTCCCACAAGGAAACTTGGGAAAACTGTTCTCATGAAATAGATATACAATGCAAACAGCTTTGTTTTACACCAGACAGCCTGTAGATATGCAAACAAGAAATAGTGGCTCATGGGGTTCAAAATGTTTGAGAATAACTTCAAGGTAAACCCTTGAATGTCTATCATTATAAGGCATATATTTATAACAGTCTCAACACCGAACTTATCAAAACCTTAAAAATTGCAACTTGGTCCCTTAGGCAAGAGATACAACCAGTTAAAATTCTCACTACTTAAACATCTCTTACCTTACCTGTTCACAAATTCTCAGCAGCAGAACACCTACCTGACACCTACTTTTCCTTCCTCATATTGAGAAACTGGGCACATCCCACCTGTGCCTTTTGAGAAGCCTGAAATAGTAGCTGTGCTCAGACCATGTGAGATGTGTAGCTAGGAGACTGATTTTGTTGAAAACTGAGTGTTAGCCATTTATTTTATTAAAAATAAAAACATGTACTGGACTGCTTTTTGTAGCATACTCTGGTGATCAGAGCATTTCCCCTATGTTCAGTTCTTTCCTTGGCTGAGAGAAAAAGCAAAATCAAATCCACAGCTGACAACAGCTTTTCTGTTTGGCTGAAATATCTTCTTGGGATACACATTCTTCATTGGCTGTTGGCGCTGTTAAATAGCAGTCCTTACATTTGCCCAGTGTTGTGAGTGCTCAAGGCAATAGATTTTATGATCATACTCATGGTCCCCAGTTCTCTCAATCTCCTTTTTCTCTAAAAATGACTTAAGCAGTTCATGCCATGAAAGGATGCAGAGTTCTTCAGCCCACGTGGAGGGAAGTTTATAAAGGGTTATTTATACAGCTGGAACTGTGAGAATCTGGAAATCAGTCTTTCCTTTGTGTTAGCTTCAGCAGCTTCATGCTCACCTGCTGTAAACATTATACTGAGTTAATGAACTCCTCCCATGTCTTGATCCTGGGTAGTTAAAAACTTGTAATGCTCAGTATTATGATATCCAAGATACTTTATGAATTTAACTACTAGGACAAAAGTCTCCATTTGGAAAATGCTAATGTCTTTAGTGCCTCTGAAAATTAGATCATGCCTCTATCTAGTCAGTGCCTAATTTTACAGTTGATGTTCAGAAATGTTCACCCAACCTCTGTATTTTCTGGTTTTTGTCTGTNTGGGGCAGGCAGTTGCATGCTTCCTTGTACATTTTCTTTGTGCTCATGTGAAGTGAATGACTGTTGCTTTAAATCCTATTTGCTGTCTGTCTTCAAAAAAAGAACTGAGAAGAAATGTGTATAATTATACACAGAATATTAATCTTCTTCCTGGTGATCTACAACTCCAGCATATTCATCACACTGGAACTGCGCTCAAAAGTATTTTCATCTGATTAAAACCGCTGATTCATCGATGCATGTAATCCTTTGCTAATAGTATGTATATAAATGGCTCTTAACAATTTGCACATCACTTATTCCTCATTTTTCATAGTTATTTACTTTTTCTTAAACACTGAGTGCAACACTGAACTTTTATGTTTTGACCTAGCTTTTTGGAGAGGTAAGATGCCGTGATCTGGGCTACAGATAGACAAAGCTAGAAATCCTAGCATCTGATTTTAGCTCGGGCCCCAAATTTGCTTTGTAGCTTAGGATAATTCATGCCAGTCATGCCTGCACTGGACTCAATTTTACAGTCCCCTTCAATCCTGGACCCAAAAATTTTTAGGAATTGTGAATACTTAAGCATCACCAGCCATCTACCTCAGTACTGGAAACTCTGACATGTTTCAGGGTGTGAAGCTCACTCTGACATTAGTCACTATGCCGTGTCTTGCTACACTTTCTCAGAGATTCACATCAGAAGCTACTTGCATACTCTCACCAGGAATCCGGCAATTTGCTCTTCTTTGCTTCTGTCCCTTTTGTACCTCCTTCCTTTCTTTACTATTTCTAAATGGAAGCTTGCCTAGAAGAAGAGACAAGGCTGCCAAATGATTCACAGCAGTGTCCCACAAGGAAACTTGGGAAAACTGTTCTCATGAAATAGATATACAATGCAAACAGCTTTGTTTTACACCAGACAGCCTGTAGATATGCAAACAAGAAATAGTGGCTCATGGGGTTCAAAATGTTTGAGAATAACTTCAAGGTAAACCCTTGAATGTCTATCATTATAAGGCATATATTTATAACAGTCTCAACACCGAACTTATCAAAACCTTAAAAATTGCAACTTGGTCCCTTAGGCAAGAGATACAACCAGTTAAAATTCTCACTACTTAAACATCTCTTACCTTACCTGTTCACAAATTCTCAGCAGCAGAACACCTACCTGACACCTACTTTTCCTTCCTCATATTGAGAAACTGGGCACATCCCACCTGTGCCTTTTGAGAAGCCTGAAATAGTAGCTGTGCTCAGACCATGTGAGATGTGTAGCTAGGAGACTGATTTTGTTGAAAACTGAGTGTTAGCCATTTATTTTATTAAAAATAAAAACATGTACTGGACTGCTTTTTGTAGCATACTCTGGTGATCAGAGCATTTCCCCTATGTTCAGTTCTTTCCTTGGCTGAGAGAAAAAGCAAAATCAAATCCACAGCTGACAACAGCTTTTCTGTTTGGCTGAAATATCTTCTTGGGATACACATTCTTCATTGGCTGTTGGAGCTGTTAAATAGCAGTCCTTAAATTTGCCCAGTGTTGTGAGTGCTCTGTCTAGAAGTTGTCTCTCTCGCTCTGGGTTGTCTCCTGTGTCACGCCTCTCTCAGAGTCGTCTCAGTCTCTCGGACACTCCAGCTCTTATCTCTGTTCCGGAATTGTGGTTTCAACACTCTCCCTGCTCCAGGATCATTGGCTGGNGACAAAAGTCTCCATTTGGAAAATGCTAATGTCTTTAGTGCCTCTGAAAATTAGATCATGCCTCTATCTAGTCAGTGCCTAATTTTACAGTTGATGTTCAGAAATGTTCACCCAACCTCTGTATTTTCTGGTTTTTGTCTGTGAAAATGGAACATTAATACTTAATTGCTTCTCAAAACTTTGTGGGAATTAATGTTTCTAAAGCATTTCAAGAATGAAAAGGACCACATAAACTGAAAACTACTGTAATTAAGTATGAATTATTTACAATGCAAAAATTTGTATTGCAAATGAAGTGCTGGAGCAATATGTTGAACAAACCACCAAAAACCTCACAAAAATCACTAACCAAAATACAAGACTTAGACATCTCTCAGTACCACCTCTTAGCAAAGTACTGAGCATCAACTGAGCTGTAGTAATTGACCATATGTGCACATAGTCTTATTTTCACATGAAGTGGTTTCATGTAATGTATTTTACCTTGTGTTTGGTGCAGACAGGAGCATGCATATGGTCAGTCAGCTAAAGCTGACCTAAGGAGGAGCCCTCAACAGTAGTTTCATAGTGACTGCTAGTGACTGACATCTAACTGTTATCCTATGTCCTCTTTTTGCAGTATCCAGACATTTTTCTCTTCTGATACTTCATATGTAGATTCTGTGGGGCAGTAACCACTGTTTCGTTATATGGACATAGAACAGTTAGGCTTAAACTTCTGTACGGGCATACGATCCATTACAGAGAAATATCAGTGATAGTACTACTACTAAATTTAACGTATTTATAAAGGAATATGACACTTCAGTGTCTGTGTTAGCAAGCTATTGGCTTTTGCCGTAACACCTACAAGTATACCAGAAGTATTTCTAGTACCAATCTTTTTATGCAGTACTGTTGTATGTGTTACATCTACTTTTTTCCTGGTTATTTTTATCTTAGTTTTGAAACACTTTAAGTGAAATTAATTATATATTAAATAACAAGGATATATCTTTAACTTTCTGCTAGTTTTCTTCTCAAATCCAGTGTTCCATGAACACTGTCTTTCAATTTAAAAGACAATGTATTAAACAAAGGGATTTAGCTCTTTTCCCATTTGTAAAACAACACCTCATTTTGAGGACATTTACTATAAAGAACGATATGCAACCAAGTACAAAATGCAAATATATAGTAAATACCTCAAGTGAGTATTTTCTAGATGAAACATAGACAGCGGATTTGATTTTGGGAAAGGGAAATAATAATTAATCTATAATATGGTATAAGAATATATTGACATATAATAACAGCATTCCACTAATAAATAATTACCAATATTCACTATTTCTTAAAAAAAGTAGGGGTGCTATTATTGTAAGTTTTGCAGACATTTCACAAAGTCATTCTCTTCAGAAAAAGACCTGATGGCTGGAAAATGGCCAACATAATATCATTATTGAAGAGAGACTCTAA